>CAUYRT010043102.1:0-96240 GCA_963574885.1 Lepilemur ruficaudatus | reverse complement strand
TTTTTAGTTGGCCAGTTAATTTCTTTCTATTTATAGTAGAGACGGGGTCTCACTCTTGCTCAGGCTGGTCTCGAACTCCTGACCTTGAGCTATCCACCCGCCTCGGCCTCCCAGAGTGCTAGGATTACAGGCGTGAGCCACCGAGCCCGACTCAATGTGTTATTTTAATAACTAAAGTTGAAGAGTAATTTTGTCCTTTTGAAATACCATTACAGATTCAGTGAAGCAATCTAATCATCATCATTTGACTGTTTTCTAAATAAACATCAATGAGAATTTTAACATAGTTAAGAAAAAACAGGCTATTCTGACTAATTGAGAAAAACAGATCTTTTAATTATTTCCATAATTGGAAAATTCCTTATTATGTCTGGTATACTAATCTAAGTTAGTTTGTGACTATATTTTACCTTCCTATCCATGGTCTAGAAAATATCTTGAATGAATTCTTTGTGAGAATAGCCCTTCTTCAAGGTAGCATTACCTCTTTGGTATTTTGCTGTAACAAATCTGCTTTTCTCCCAGGAGCATCCTGATCTGGTTTCATTAAACCATACATGTGTAGTCTCTTTATTGAGGGATCAACTACACATAACCTGTGTTTTCTTTTCTTCCTTTTCCTTCCTCTCCTCCTCCTCCTCCTCCTCTTCCTCCTCCTCCTCCTCTTCCTCCTCCTCCTCTTCTTCTTCTAGTTCTCTTTCTCCCTCCTGTCCTCCTCCTTTTCTGTTTTTGGAAATTTAAATAAATAAAGTACCTTGTCAAGGTATTAAAATTAAGTGCAATTTTGGTTAACCTGGAATCCCAGTGGCTTTAAGGATCAGGCTGTTGGAAAGAAAATGGTATGAGGGATGGAAATGATTAGTGTCTCTTCTATTTGGCTCATATTTCAAACTCTATGTGGGAAGAGAAACTGGAAAAACAGTGTTCATAATGCAAAGATTCTGCACCATCCGACCAACAGAAGAACCAAAGAGAATGGAGTTCAGAATTAGAGACTGAGTCCTGCCTATCTTGTGATACGCAGCATGCCTATGTAGAGACCAGGAAATTCCTCCAGGACCCAAGCACAGAGCCCAGATGTGTTCTGATTCTACCTATGGCAAACTAAGGGTAACAAAGAGACTCTTGAGAATACCTCTGGAGCATTGTGAGCTATCTAGAAGGAAAACTGTCTTTCCAAAGCATAGACAGTGAGAAAGCAGGTCAGAAGAAACCTGGAAGATGCTGGACTGGCCCAGACAGTTTGCTGCCACCTTTAAAATATATTTAAAATTTCCTTGAGTACAACGCATGGGAGAAGTAGCTCCAAGAGGGGCAGGGTTTCATGCCATCTATTTCATGCCAGATTGATACTAAGATACTCATAGATTTTTTTTTTTTACCTCCTCTATTTCTGTTTCTCACTTTTGCCTTCTTGTTTAGAATATAGCTGATATGTCACCTAAGCAAGATGTTTCGTCCCGAGTTTTAACTCATTTTTTTTTTATTTTTTAAGGAAATATAGAATTAGGTAACATTTTTATTTATAAATCCTACTGTTGTAACAGAATTTTTTCTCTTAAAGACATTTAGTCATCAATTTCACTAAATATGAATACATTTCTTTGTTCTTATCATGATTCTTATATTTTGAGTGGGAGCCCATTTGAAACTACCAGTTGTATCACACGTCTTCTCTTCTCCTCTCTCTAATCATACATTTGGAATCATTTAACTGCCATGCAAAAATAATTGATTTTTATATCTGTGTTTGCTTATTTAATTCAAATCCTTGAAATCAATTGTAAATGGCAAAATAAACATGATACACTTCATGGTGGGTCCTGAGTGTCACCGTCATGATTAAAAGTCTCACCGATGTCTGTTTTCTTTCACTTCCAATGACAAGGCCTTGTCTCTGTCTCATCTCGCAGCCCCGACCTCTGCTCCCAAAGACCTGACAGTCATTACCCGGGAAGGGAAGCCTCGCGCTGTCATCGTGAGCTGGCAGCCTCCCTTGGAAGCCAATGGGAAAATTACTGGTAAGCACCTCGGCTTTCTTGCCAAGCACAGCTCTCCCCTGGCCTGTAACTGGTCACCTCGTGCACTGCTCTTGCCTTTCGTGCATTAGTTTTCTGTCTCCGCATCTTAGTTGACTCCCGACCCTCTCTGATTGGCTCTTCTTGCCCCTCACTGACGGTGGAATTCTTCTAATGGTGCATGCGAACACACACACAGACACATTGCCTTTGAGTTGCTTCATGAAAGGTGTGTATTTCAGTTAGGATAGACCTTTTGTTTTTCATTCAGTAAAGCATTAAGACAACCTTCTAACGGAGTGCCTCTGAGTATAAACGACTAAAAAGAAGCTGGTTGTTTGGCACTTCGGAAATTGAAAAGATGCCCAGTGACCATGTATTTTTGTATGGCACATGTGAAGGAGGTTTGTTGTGGGATTTTTAGTTTCTCATTTAGCTTTTAGCTTCTTACTTAAATCATAAGGTTCAGAAAACATTTAATATTGACTGACGGAAATTGAACATAATGAATATTTTGCAGTGACAGATTTTATTTTGCCAAATATTGCTGATAACATCAATGCCTAATTAAAACATCCATTAGAAGCCTGTAATGTTAATTTAGTATGAAAAATATAATGGAGTTCTATCAGAGATTTTGCATTTAAATGATCACTTTAGGCTTTTAATAGATGTCTCCATAGCATATAATTATTATGAAAAATATTGTATAACTCAAAATGTGCACATTACAGTCTAATTAACTTGAACCGTTGGGTAAGGAACATGTAAGAGTCACTCCTTTTTCTTCATTTTTGCATATGAGAGGTAGATAGCACTATTATAAATTAACAAAGTAATTCAGTCACTCAGTGATACAGGGATAAGCAGTTTCAGATGACACGCTTACTTTATGTGAGTTACTTTCTGAATTTTGCAAAATCAAAAGGTAATGGGAAAATTCCAAATGTGATTTAAATTTAAGTCGAAGGTTTGTTTTCTCTAGGAAATTGCTCTTAGTGCAATAGCAAACAGAATTTTCATTTGAGCTGACAAATATGAGAAAAGAAGAGAGGCATAAAATCTCCCGAAGATCTTACATGTTCAGTTGTCAGTGTGCCAGCGTTTTTAAAACTGAGGTTGTCTTACTACAGTTTTCTCCTTTGCCGCTCCGTGTTAAAATCTATTTCCGTTGGTTCTGTGTCAGTACTTGCGTAGCTTTCGATTTGTTTATATTTTACTTGCTTATGAACAGTTACTTGTAAGGATATGGTAAACCAACAGGGAAGTTTGAGAAGAAAAAAACAAAATAAAAGTTGTCTAAGCAAAAACAAGTTCTGATAAAAAAATATATTTTTGGTGAAGGATAAAATAATTTTTATTCTCCACTCATTTAAATTCTCCACTTTTATTTAAATAAATCTTGTTACTTAATATAAGCAATAGAACATGTTTTTAACTCTGAAAGAAAACTTAATTTTGCTTTTCTAGGCAAAAATAGAAATCTGGCCTAAAAGAAACGCAAATTAAGTAAGCAATAAAATTTGATGGTGCCAAAATTACAACGCGTGTGTCTAAAAACCTTGGCCACATACTTTATTTAGAGTTGTATATTTATTAGTTCTCACTACTAAAAATCCATTCTCTCACACTGGAGAGGTAAAAGTATGAAAAGCAATACTTTTTGTCCCCAAAAACCTGGCTTATTTATGAAAACAAAATTGTGATTATCAAGTTGAGATATTTTGATTTAATTTGACAGGGATCAAACATTAGAAATCCTTAAGAGAACTTTTATTCCATGTGTACTTTAATTCTTTCGTTCAAATTACTTCCAGAAAATAAAATGATAACGTGTTCAAAATACCAGATCACTAGGCAGAAGGCTCAAATTTGCTATACTCAGCATCTCATGGAAGTGCAGAGGAAAATGTTAGTTCTTTCCCAGTGTGGCAGGGCAGATGTGTGCCTATAAGGGATGTGCCCTCATGTTACCTTTGTCTTTTTTTTTATTTTCCTAAATCTTTCATGTGTCCAGCAAGCAGTAGAGCAAGGTGGTTAAGAACCCAGGCCTCTAAGGGTGATTCTGGATCAAGTCATTTATCCTCCTTGAGTCTGACTTTTTCACCCGTTAAATAAGGATAGTAATGGAACCTGTCTCTAAGAATTGTTATAATAAAGTGCTAAGAAAAGTCCCTGATGCCCAGTGAACATTGAAACAAATTGGCTATTATTATTCCAATTTGAAATCCATTCTAGGGTGAGACTTTACTAATGTGCTTTGAATAGAATCCAGATCATCAATTTGTAAATCTAAGTACTTCAAAAGGATTAAACAAAAAAAGAGGGCGAAGGAAGAAATTCAGATAATTCCAGTGCCTAAATTCCCTGATCATAAACTGGCAATTTAGGAATTTGGACTGACATTTTCAAAAGAAAATGGTTCAAAATACATTAAGCATTTGGTATAAGCGTGGCATTCTGCTAAGCATTTTAGTGTTGTAAGTGATCACATATTCCTGCTATTCTATTTTGAAATGAAGCTATCAGGGCGTTGTAAGGTAAATATCTGTCCAAAGTCAAATAACCAAGAAGCCAAATAACCAAATAACCTGAACTAGGATTTAAAACTCAGGTTTATACTCAACTATTACACTATATTTTGCTCCAACTTATTAACATTCTACTGGTCTAAATCTGTGATTCTCAACTAATTTTTTAATTTAATTGATATGAAGAGGGACTTAGCATAGTGATTTTTAAAAGCTTTCCAAGTGATTTTAATGTAAAGCCAGAATTGTAAAACTCTGGTCTAGATAAATGCAGTTCCCAACACTATTTAAGATCAGGGATCAACATAGAAGAATTAGGTTTTTCAGAGATTGGTTTCTTATCAATACAGTCTAATGGCTAGAGTTATACTCTCTTTTTCTTTGTCATTTGATACTCTAGTTTGATTTGTTTCCCTTTTGTAAAATCACCTAGTCACGTTTCTTCCCACTTTCCAGGCTATAGCTTCTCAGTCTCATTTGCAGTAATTTCTTCTACCTGTTCCCTAGGTGTTGCTTCCTAGAATGCAGATCTTTTTATTCCGTTTGGTACTTTCTCAGACAAAGTGTCTATACTAGAGTAAGAGCTTCAGTGAATATCCACCTATATCTTTGAAATCTTTGTCTTCATCCAAGAAGAACTAAATGAACATACCCAACTTCATATTATACATTTATATGATTTATATGTGGATTTATATGTGTGTCTAACATACTGGCACCTCCTTCTCTTCCCCAAGGCCCTCTTTCACCTTCATCTTTTTAAAATTTGCGTATATCCCACTGCAGCTGGCCAAATAGTGCACTATTATCTCCTATAGTAAGTTGTAAGATCATCTGAGATTGTAGACTCAGCTAGGCACTCACCCTGGAATCATTTATCTAAATAGTTTTACTCCTGTCTTTTCACAAGTCTCCGTGGTTTATCCAATTGCAAAAGTTGGAAACTTAATCATCATAACTTCTTCCTCTACATCCCCTTCCCGCATAATCACAAGAGAAAATCTAAGTGTTTATATTACATGGCTGAAAGCTCCACGTGAGCAGGCTTCAGATTTCGTTCAACACTTCATCCCCAGTAGCAACATTCTTGACACCTAGCGGGTAATTAAAAGTAAATATTTGTTGAGTGAATTAATCAATGAATTAATATTAAATACATTCTCTCTGTTTGACTTGAAAGCAAAGTTCTAGCTCTTCTAAGTAAGACATTTCCTTAAGGTTTAGCAATGCTACGAAATAAATTTTTAAGAATAAATACGCATTTACTAAGTAGTTACCATGTAAAAGACAATTTAATAGAAATACCTACATTGTGTTAAGTTCTTAAAATGTATTGTCTCACAGCAACCTGCTTTCAGGTGAGAAAATTGAGACACACTTAGATTAAACAAGTTGCTTCAAGGTTGTACAGCCAGAAAATAGAGCTATGACTTAAAGTATGATCTTCCTGAATCCGTGGCCTGCGATTTTTGACCATGAACAATGAAAATATGAGTTCTTCTTACCTCTCTACCTATATACACAATTACCAAAATCAATTTTTTCAAGATTAAAAGCTGTTACTGGACTGAGAGCCTTGTTGGTAGGGGTCATGTCACATAGCTTGGTTTTCCCAATACTTAGCAGTTTGCCTAATTCATGGAAAAGAATCAATAATAAATGCAAAAAAATATGGAGAGAGGAGGGGTAGAATTGAACACATTCCGACACTTTGCTTCTGAAATTACAACTGATTATTTGTAAAAGTAGAGTCAAAATAATAGATGTATCATGTGACATTTCATATGCATTAGACAAATGTCACTTCAGTGGGGGAGTGCCCAGATGGGTTAACAATCTCAAAAGATTTTACAACCTTTGATTGGATATAGTATTTCTTGATTTGGCCATTTGTGGTGGGTAAGAGACAAAAAATAAGGTAAAAAAAAGGAAAGGGAAAAGGATGGAGAAAGCCCTAATCTTGAACACAGAAAAATAAGTATATAGGTACAAAAAGATAATGAGAAACCAATGAATTTGTTCCAACCCATGTGGTTATGTGGAAATCTATAAGGTAAGACTTCAATGATAGATTTAATATTTTTCAAATATACTAAGCTTACACATGCAAATGAAGTGTATGTTTTCTCTAAGGCAACTATTTGAGGTTGTGAATGACGTGGTCCATTTCTATTCTCTATCTCAGTTCTCAAATTAAAAAAAAAAGTAAGCTTCCCCTAAGATCCCCCAAAATACTAAGAAATTGCTCAAATACAATTTGGAATTGTCAGAACCTGGTGCTTGCACACTCAGTTTGAGTTACTTGATTTCAGGACGGCCATTTTTAAATGCTTGAGTGAATATTTTTTACATAGATAAAAGCATAACAAAGGCAAATATTTTATTCTCATTTGATAAATGACAAAAAAAAAAAAAAACAGGAATGAGTATAGCTGACCTGGGGCAGGAGCACAATTCTCCAAACTTTCAGCTTCATCATGCACTTACAACGGCCCATGAAAAACTTTAACAATTTTATTAAACATCTAACTGTAAAACTTATGTGCTTATAGAACAAAAGATTTCATTCAGTAAGTGAGTTTCGATATATCTTATGTGAAGACTATTTTATTACGTTTTTTGAGAAATAAAAAGGTAATATACGATATGGCTCCTGAACTAAAGAATATTTTTATCCTTTTGAAGAGATTAGACATGTCATAATAAAAGATATATATAGCTATATATATAAACTAGACATTAATGGGTGGGTAGGATTTGCATAGAGAAAGTGAGGAAAAGAGGAATGGTGTGAGAAGAAGGAAGGCAGAACAAGCATGGTGTGAACAGTCTTCCTGCAGAGAGGGTTTGTGCTGAGATGTCAGTAGTGCACAGAGTTATTCTCGGGGCAGAGGGGATTGAACCCGAGTCAGAGCACCCTGTGACATAACCGTTGCAAAGATCTACCAGTGAAGGTCCCCACTCCAGATGGAGCAAAAGGGACTCAAAAGGAAACAAAAGGTAAACCAAAGGATTACACTTGTTTTTAAGAAAATTATTTACAAAGAATGTATTCAATACATAATAGAACCATGGGCATTTGTGGCCTCTGTGATGTCATTGCAGAAGTTGGGTAGAAATAGAGGTCAGCACCACATTCATATAGCAAAGACAACCGTGATGAGCCCCTTTACAGTTTCATCTGACAGTGTGACATAAAATCATTAATTAATGCTTTTACATAAGAGCAAGATCACAAATTGGCCAAGTATTAATACAATGTTACAAGATGAATATTTTACGGGAATCCCTGGATTTGTTTGGGTGTATATTAGACTATTATGACTGCGCACACTACTAGCGTTCAAGGAGCATATTCCTTAACACAGATAATAAATAATACTGTTAACAGATCAGTTATGGATATTTGAGATACTAACTAGATCACCCATAGTGGTCCAGCAATACTTGTTTATCTACCTAGCTGGACTGGACTAGCGGAAATAGTGTTGGGATTTTAATATTGTGGTAAAGGATATCATCCCAGTCCTTTTGCCAGCGAGCTTGGGTCTCCCTCAGCTTTGTCATCTATGAAAGGACAGCAACATTGCCCCTGCCAGCCTCCCAGTCATTGTAGTAATCAGATATGATCATTTGTTTTTATAATACTTTAAATACGTAGGACATTTTATACTTCGCAATACATTTTTTATTATTTAAACACAAGCCAAAATAAGTATTATTTTCATTGTTGTAATTCAGAAAAAATAACACAGACTTGTTGTCTACGTTTTACATTTTTCATCACGCTTCCATATTAGAGCAAACTCATAATCAAGATTTATAGGTGGCACAAAGCACGCAGTTTTAAATGTGGCAGATATTTTTATTGCTAACAGCCTATTCCATGTTCTGATTGTGTACGTCGAAGCAATTATTTATCTAATCCTTGAAATATGAAAATAAAAGACATCATTGCAAAACTAAATACTGTAGTTTGTAGATTGTGGACGTATAATAATCACTGTGAATTACCTTTGGGAAACACGAGTGTCTGGAAGCAGAGCTACAGCATGCGGCCAGTGCACTAAACACAGTCGCTTTTGTCTATTTATGCAGCTTACATCTTGTTCTATACCTTGGACAAGAACATCCCAATCGATGACTGGATTATGGAAACAATCAGTGGTGATCGGCTCACTCATCAAATCATGGATCTCAACCTTGACACTACGTATTACTTTCGAATTCAAGCGCGAAATGCAAAAGGAGTGGGGCCCCTCTCTGATCCCATCCTCTTCAGGACTCTGAAAGGTTTGAATCATTTCCTATTATACTTTCTTTTCCTGTGGGATTGTTATATAATAAAACAGCTTTGCGGCCTGTGTTGGAAACGGCCCCACACCGTGTTTGTTGGCGATATGGCTGCAGTGGACATGCAAAATAAATTAAATGTGCTTTGTTATGCTCAAAGCCAACATGTCAAAGAAAGATCTATTGTGTTACCACATTTTCTGCCATCAACACAAGGCTGACATATTTAACTTGACTTTTTTGCATTTACAATCTTTATGGAATTTTGTATTGATGTCATGTATGTTGGTTCTATTCAAAATATAATGAAACCCTTCAACTATTTTATTTAAGGGAATAAAAATTAAAATGCATTGAGTTATGTGAATAGCATACTATTGCCTACTTTAAATATTTTCTTTCAGGAACTGCAGGCCTTATATATTAAAGGAAATTTTGTTATGGCGAGATAGAAAATTTCAAACAAAATGAATACGTTCATTTTAAAGATCCAGTGTAGAAACAATGAAAAAATCTTGCAATACAATTATTAGAAGAAAAAAATGTTCATACAGAAAAATACTAAGGCCAAAGAATAGTGATTATGTCAAAATAATTTTCAAATAACTCCTCATTATTTTAGAATGCAGTATTATTTTCCTGAAGGACAATGGCTTCAAGAATATCAGTTAACAATCAAAAATAATTTGAATGTTTCATATCTAATATTTAAAGATGTATATTTAAGGCATGATATGTGTTGTTCTAAAGAAGGATAACTTAGCTCTTAAATCTGTGACATCATACCTCTATGTCTGGCAGAAAACGATAGATAATACATGATGGCAAACAACTCAAAAATTAGAAACACGTGGACAATTGACATTTTCACCCAGTTTTTGACACACTAAAAGAAGAGTTGTAGAATAACTGTATAGTCTATTTCTCATTTCTCCAAAGAAAGGCACCCTAATAAATGGTGGACTTTTGAATTCTGATGAGGGAGCTATTCAAAGCTGGATTTGGGTAACAGCTACTCTGAAAGTTTGCCAAGAACACACAAACACGCATTCAGCCTAAGCCTGCATGACAGTCCTTAGTGACAGGGCAGAAGTTGGGAGGGAGGTGGAAAAGAAATGAATTACTCCTTGTCTATCCAGGTTTTGAGGACTTCATGTCTAAATCAGGTTTCACTCCAAATGAGCAATCGAAAGGCAACTGGTTATTCATTTTGTGGGAGCATGAAATGTAACTAGATAGTGTTTTGCAAATGCTTCATCTTTATCTATAGATGAGTGCCAAATTAATTCCACGGTCATAATGTGTGCCAACTAGGAGATCTGAGGGAGGGTTTAAGATGACTTAAGGCATTCAAACGTATTAAACAGCATGGTGATGAGTTATCATAGGATTTGTAGACCCACATTGATACCTATCCTGTAGATTATTTAATTAGCTCAATATTTCTTTCAGTACTGTTTATTCTAAGTGCCCTAAACTCATCTAGAAAATTATTTTCAGAACTGAGTGAGAACAAGCTCGGGAATTTATTCTATGACATAATAGTCTGCAAGAGTTATTTCTAATACCCTGATTTGTTGTATAATGTTGTCTTCCCTAAATACGTCATGCTTGATAATAGTTGTATTTTAAAATGAATTTTACTCATATGTTAAAATAAGTTTCTGATGATTTTAAATGACCCAGAAATATTGATATTGTCCACCTTTATCAATAATTTTGTAAATCCATGCATATTGCATGTCATTGACAATGATGAATGTTCTAAGACAAATAAATTACCTCTCATAAAAGATATAAAGAAGCCACAATGTACCAAATCTACACCGAAAACATGAAATCATACTATTGTTCTCTGATTTAAGATTTTCAGTTCCCAAAGCTGCTTCAAAACATAAGCCCTCTGTTCATCAGAATGTAACTTTGTTTGACAGAGAGAAAAGCTTAGGTGTTGTCCTGAAGCTGAAAATACTCCCAGGAGTCTACTGGGTAATGAATAAGAGTTTCATTGCAAATCTTCCTCTAGGCAGGTGTCCATGAGTTTCCTTCTTTCATATTTAGTCTTCGCAAAGATAGCAGCATTTTCTACTAGAGACTACAATTTTTTTTGTGTGTGTGATATTAGCAACCAGCCAAAGAGGTACAAGAAATTCAGTCAGCAATCACTGTGGACAATTATAATTAGACAGGGATTATTTTACTATAAACTATGCACATACATACACGTGATGTGTCTAATTATTTCTTTGGAATGTTAATTAAAAGAATCTTGGACTTAACTCTCTGACCACATAGGACTCTGCAAATACTCACCTCCTTTCCACAAATCCTGCCTGGCTCCCATTAGGATGCTTATACACTGTCAAACCATCAGAAGACGTGTCTATCACTGTCCTATCCCATGGATAGTTCCCTCAGATACAATATGCTTCTCCATGGTGGCCTATCAAGTAACAATGAGGAAGAATGCTCCCAATGGAGCAGACCACAGAGGATTCTTGTAGATGGAGAGAGTCACCTCCTATACACAAAAGAAACGGAGTCTTCAGAGTGAAAGTCCAATAGAGTGCAGTCGATTCTCTGGGCATCCTTAATCATCATTCTGAAATGAGCCTCTTCCCTAACCAAGAATATGGCACTGAAAGCTCTGGGCTAGAATAGAAAAAAGGTTTAGTCTTCAAATTACTTTATAACAAAATATATGATTTTCTTGAAAAATGTAGGAACAATTAAAAATTGTTAATCAAGGCACAAATGACAATACTTTTAAGCAGTTTTTTGTCTTTAATAAAAAGTAACTATGAAAATCCATTTGGTCCTTCTGTAGCTATACCACCCTGAATGTGCCTGATCTCATCTGACCTCAGAAGCTAAGCAGGGTCAGGCCTAGTTGGTACTTGAATGGGACAATCCATTCGGTCCCTGTTAGGAAATATTCTTCAGTAGATAACCTTTTTTTGAGACATGCAATGTTTCTTAAGTTATATTCAGTCCAGGTTTGCTAACAGAAAAACAAATCCAAAGGATAAGAACAAGGATGGGTTTTTCTTCCACGACATATATTTATTTGTCCCTTGCTACGAATAAGAATATCTTAGGTTACAGACAATGCAAATATATGATTAAAGTTAGAGGGAATGGAGATGAGATGAAGTTGGTATTATTTTTTTTACACCATTCCAAATGGTTCTACCCTAAAGATGAGGTGCTGATTAGGATAGTTTCTAAGCGTGTTCTGTTGTAGCTGCCAAACCTAGACACTTCCTGGATGGTGTGGGCACTTATGACTCTGACATAGTTTGTCTTATTCTTCCTGGAAACAGTGTCCTTCTTCAAAAGCTGTATTAGGATCTTAGTTCAAAATCCTATCGCTGTCCATAAACTACACAGAATGCAATTGCCTGTCAATATCACCTTCATTAACAACACCCTAATACTATAATAAAATGTATTTTGAAAAATCATTAGTTTTCAATGTGAAATGGAAGAGAAAATCTAGATAAAAATTAAATTGTGGTGGTTAGATTATAAAGATTAGATTAGATGCCTGGTGAATTAAAAAAAAAAAAACTTGTTAAATCTTGAAGAAAGGTTTGGTGGTTCACACCTGTAATCCCAGCACTTGGGTAGCATGAGACAGGAGGATGATTTGATGTCAGGAGTTCGACACCAGCCTGGGCAATATAATGGGATCCTATATCTAAAAAAATTTAAAAATTAGGCAGGCATGGTGGTTCATACCTGTAGTTCCAGCACTCGGGAGGTTGAGGCTGGAGGATTACTTGGCCCCAGGAGTTTGAGACTATAGTGAACTCAAACCATGCCACTGCACTCCAGCCTGCCCAACAGAGTGAGACCCTGTCTCTCGGATATTTATAAAACTTCAAGCTTGTAGGAAGTGCCAAATTCTAACCACTAGACCACCAGATAGTGTCAAGAAAAGTAAGGTTTGTAGATTTACTATATAGCATAGTTCCTATAGAAAAAAAAAATAATATATTGTATACTTAAAATTCACTAAGAGTGTAGATTTTTAAAAATTATTTCAAAATAATACAGTGGTACAAATGTTTTTGGTTACATGGATCACTTTTGTTATGCTTGAGTCAGGGTTATAAGTGTGCCCATTACCCAGATAGTGTTCACTGTACACATTAGGTAGATTTTTGCCCATCCCCTCATCCCCTCTCCCCCTTGCTTGATATCCAGTGAGTTTTACTTCCCTATGTGCACATGTGTGCTCATTGGTTAGGTCCAATTTAATAGCAAGTATATGTGATGTTTGTTTTTCCGTTCTTTAGATACTTCACTTAGGATAATGGTTTCCAGTTCCACCCAAATTGATGCAAAAGGCATTAATTCATCCTTCCTCATGACTGACTAGTATTCTATAGTATGCACGAAACACATTTTGTTAATCCACTCATAAATTGATGGACACTTGGGTTGATTCCACATCTTTGCAATTATGAATTGTACTTCCATAAAGATTTGTGTGCAGATATCTTCTTGATAAAATGACTTATTTTCCTTTGGGTAAATACTCAGTTATGGGATTGCTGGATCAAATGGTAGGTCTACTTTTAGTTCTTTGAGGAATCTCCATACTGTTTTCCATAGAGGTTCTACTAATTTGAAGTCCCATCAACAGTGTATAAGCGTTCCTTTCTCTCTGTATCCACACCAACATCTATTTTTTTTTTTGGACTTTTTAATAAAAGTCATTCTAACTAGGGTAAGGTGACATCTCATTGTGGTTTTA
Source organism: Lepilemur ruficaudatus (assembly GCA_963574885.1). NCBI lineage: Eukaryota > Metazoa > Chordata > Mammalia > Primates > Lepilemuridae > Lepilemur > Lepilemur ruficaudatus. Next base: position 82,636 of record CAUYRT010043102.1, on the reverse strand, counting down.
ATTTGTATTTCTCTGATGATTAGTGATGTTGAGCGTTTTTTCATATTTTTATTGGCCATTTGTCTATCTCCTTTTGAAAAGATTCTGTTCATGTCTTTTGCACACTTTTTAATGGGGTTGTTTGTTTTTTCCTTGCTTTGTTTGAGTTCTTTGTAGATTCTGGATGTTAGCCCTTTATCAGATGTATACCTTGTGAATATTTTCTCCCATTCTCCAGGCTGTCTATTTGCTCTGTTGGTTATTTCCTTAGCTATGCAGAAGCATTTTAATTTAATCAAGTCCCATTTATTTTTGTTGTTGCTAAGATTGACATTGGGGTCTTCATAAATTCTTTGCCTAGGCTGATATCTAGAAGAGTTTTTCCAACATTTCCTTCTTGCATTCTTATGGTTTCATGCCTTACATTTAAGTATTTTTTACATCTTGAATAAATTTTTTGAGTTGTGACTGATATCGATCCTGTTTTATTCTTCTGCCTGTGATTCTCCAATTTTCCCAGCACCATTTATCAGGCAGGGCTACTTTTCCTCAGTGTATATTGTCTGCTTTGTCAAAGATCGGTTGATTGTATATGTGGATGCTTTTATATCTGGGATCTTTGTTCTATTTCATTGGTCTATGTCTCAATTTTTGTGCCACTACCAGCTGCTTGGGTTACTATAGCCTTGTAATATAGTTTGAATTCTGGTAATGTGATGCCTCCATATTTGCTCTTTTTCCTTAGGATTGCTTTGACTATTCAGGCTCTTTTCTGGTTCCAAAGTGTAGAATTAATTTTTCAAGATCTGTGAAATATGACATTGGTATTTTGATGGGGATTGCATTCAATCTGTAAATCACTTTCAGTAGCATGGACATTCTAGCGTTGATTCTACCGATCCATGAACGTGATGTGTTTTTCCATTTGTTTGTGTCCTCTGTGATTTCTTTCCTCAGTGTTTCATAGTTCTCTTTATAGAGATATTACACCTCCTTGGTTAAGTATATTCCTAGATACTGTATTTTTTTTGTGACTATTGTGAATAGTATTGAGTCTTTGATTTAACTCTCAGCTTGACTGTTACTGGTACATATGAATGATACTGATTTGTGCACGTTGATTTTGTATTCTGAGACTTTGCCGAATATATTTATCAACTCCAAGAGACTCCTGGTGAAATGTTTGGGGTTTTCTAAATACAAGATCATATTGTCAGTGAAAAGTGATAGTTTGACCTTCTCTTTTCTGATTTGGATACTCTTAATAAGCTTCTCTTGCTTGATCACTCTGGCTAAGACTTCCTTCTAGCACTATGTTTAATAGAAGTGGTGATGGTGGGCACCCTTCTTTTATTCCAGTTCTTAGTGGTAATGCTTTCAACTTTTCCTTATTCAGGTGTGATGTTGGCTGTGGATTTGGCATATATGACTTATAAGTTTGACATATGTTCCTTCTATGCCTAATTTGCTGAAGGTTTTTACCACGAAAGTATGCTGAATTTTGTCAAATGCTTTTTTCCTGCATATATTGAGATGGTCATATGATCTTTGTTTTTGCTTCTGTTTATGTGGTGAATCACATTTATTGATTTCTGTATGTTGAACCATCCTTGCATACCTGGGATGAAGCCTACTTGGTCATGGTGGATTTTTTTGATGTGCTGTTGAATTTGGTTTGCTAGTATTTTATTGAGGATTTTTGCTTCTATATTCACAGGGGATATTGGTCTGTAGTTTTCTTTTTTTGTTGTTGTTGTGTCCTTTCTTGACTTTTGTATCAGGATGATACTGACTTTATAGAATGACTTGGGGAGGAATATCTCCTTTCCAATGTTATGGAGTAATTCCTGCAGTATGGGTACATCTCTTATTTGTAGTTCTGGTAAAATTTGGCAGTGAATCCATCTGGTTGGGGATCTTTTTTGTTGAAAGCATTTTTATTACTGCTTCAATTGTTTTGCTCATTATTTGTCTATTCAAGACATCTATGTATTCCACATTGAGTCTTGGGAAGTTGTGTGTCTCCGGGAAATTGTCCATTTGCTCTACCTATTTGAGTTTATGTGTGCAGAGATTTTCATAGTATTCACAGATTATATTTTGTATTTCCATGTTATCAGCTGTAATATCTGATTTTTTATTTCTGATTGAGCTTATTTTGGTCCTTTCTCTTTGATTGCTGGTTAATCTAACAAGAGATCAATTTTGTTTATCCTTACAAAGAACCAACATTTTGTTTCATTGATCTTCTATATTATGTCTTTGTTTTCCATTTTGTTTAGTTCTGCTCTGATCTTAGTTGTTTCTTTTCTTCTGCTGGCTTTTGTTTTGTTTTGCTCTTCCTTTTCTAGTTCCTTAAGATGTGTCATTGGATTGTTGATTAGTGATCGTTCTGTCTCTTTGATGTAGGCATTTTAAGGCTATGAATTTTCCCTTTGGGACTGCTTTTGCTGAAACCCATAGGTTTTGATACCTTGTGTCCCCTTATGTTCAGTTTGAGAATTCTTTTTATTTCAATCTTAATTTCTTTATTGACCCAATAATTGTTTAGTAGCAGGTTGTTTAATTTCCATGATTTTATGTAGAATTGAGTGTTTCTCTTGGAGTTGATGTCTAGTTTTATTGCACTGTGATCTGAGAAGATACATATTATGTTTCTAATTTTTTGAATTTATTGAGACATGTTTTGTGGCCTAAGATATGATCAATGTTGGAGAATGTTCCATGTGCTGATGAATAGGATATGTATCCAGTATTTTGGGGTAAAATCTTCTGTAAATGTCTATTAGGCCCATTTTTCTCTAGAGTCCCATTTAAGTCCAGTGTTTATTTATTTTCTGTTTGGGGATTTCGTCTAGTTCTGTCAGTCATGTGCTAAAGTCCCTGGCAATTATGATGCTGCTGTTTTTCTCTTTGCTTAGATCTAGTAGGGTTCGCTTTATGAATCTGGGTGCTCCTGTGTTAAGTACATAAATATTTTGGATTGTTATGTCTTCTTGTTGAATTGCTCCATTTACCATTATATAATGACCACCTGACTCTTTCTTTACTATTGTTGATTAAAGTCAAATTTATCTGATATGAGAATGGCCATACCAGCTTTCTTTTGGTTTCCATTTGCATGGAATATTTTTTTTTTTCTCTATCCATTTACCTTGAATCTATAGGACTCCTTGTGGATTAGATGTGCTTCCTGGAGACAGCAGATATTTGGGTTGTATTTTTTTTCATCCATTCAGCCAGCCTGTGTCTCTTGAGTGGGGCATTCAAACCATTCACATTGATTGATAGAATTTATATGTATGATGCTACTCTGTTCATCCTGTTGGATATACCTTACTGATCTTTTTTACCTCCGTGCTATTGTTTTAAATAAGCTCTGAGTTCTAGCTTTTGGGTGGTTTCACACAGGTCGGTGTCTATTGGGCTGATCGATGTATATTGTGACTCTGAATACTTTCTGCAGGGTAGATCTGATCTTGACAAATTCCCTAAGTGTTTCCTTGTCTTGAAAAGTCTGTATTTCTCCTTCATTTATGAAACTTAGTTTTTCAGGATACAAAATTCTAGGCTAATAGTTGTTCTGTTTAAGAAAACTAAAGATTGGATTTCCATCCCTTCTGGCTTGTAAGGTCTTAGTTGAGGGCAACCTTACCCACCCTAGCCCTGCCCAGCCTCATTCCTTCACATGCCTCTCCTGTGGCAGAGAATAAGGACTCAATTGAAAGTTCCAGGGCCCCACCCCACACCTGGGGCATTCAAGTGCTTCTCCTAAGGGCCTAGAGCCAGTCACAGGATCCAAAAACAACACTGCAGCTTGTTCTTTCCAGAAAGCACTACCTACTAACAGGGAGGTCAATTTGCACAAACCTTTACAGCATTTATTAACTGAATCCTACAGGATGTGATTGATTCTTATCCACAAGCATGACCTGGTATCTCAGAGATTAAACTGGGCATGCCAATACAATTCACACCACTGGGAAGACCACAGGACTGAGGAAAGGGAGATGATTTCAAAGACATACATCCTCCTTCATCAAAGACAGACTGGGAATCTGCCCACACACATAGTTCACCTCTGCTACAGCCTACAACCACTTGCAAGTGAGAAAGCCATCACACTAAGGATATCTATAACCAAAGCATCCACCCAGAACCTAGATCATCATCAAAGTACTCACGAGGAAAGTCAAAGGTTCTTACCCAACATGTGCTACAGACACTCCTCTACAAATGTGTGTGTTGTGGTGGAGCCCCATCTAAACAAAAGAAAATCCAAAAATAATAAGTGACAGCTCCCTCAGGTAAGAAGGAATCAGCAAAAGGAAGTATGAAATACCAGAGGGAAAGGACACCCCATAAGGGAACACCAGCTCTCTAGCAATGTGTGCCAACTAAAATGAAAGTATTGGGATGATAGATAAAGAATTCCAAATATGGATTATAAGGAAACTCAATGAAATCTGTGAGAACATAGAAAACCAACTCAAAGAAATTAGAAAAACTAGTCAGGAAATGAATGAAAAATTCACTAATGAGATTGACATATTAAAAATGAACCAAATAGAACTTCTGGAAATGAAAAATTCATTTAAGGAAATATAAAACACAATGGGGAGTTGTAAGAATTGACTAGACCAGGCAGAAGAAAGACTCTCAGAGCTTGAAGACAATTCTTTGGAATCAAATCAGTTGGACAAATATAGAAAATTAAGAAGAATGAACAAAGCCTATAAGAAATATGGGATTACATAAAACAACCAAATATAATAATCAAAGACATCCATGAGAGTGAAGAAGAAAATTCACAAGGGCTAGAAAACCTATTTGAGGGAATAATTGAGGAAAGCTTCCCTGGTCTTGCTAGAGATTTAGACATCAAGGTACAAAAAACTGAATGAACGCCTGGGAGATTCATTGCAAAGAGACAATCACCAAGACACACAGTCATCAGACTGACCAAAGTCAACATGAAGGAGAAACTCGTTCAAGCTGTGAGGAGAAAACATCGAGTACCTTACAAAGGAAAACCGATCAGGCTAACTGCAGACTTCTCAACAGGATAGATCTTATATTGTGTTATTATCACAAAAACTAAAGGAGTTGGATGTAAACTTGAGAAGTTATAGATACATCTATGCTCTTGATGGTGCTGATGCTTTTCACCATCAAGGAGTTTGGGTATATCCTTATTCCCAAACTCATCGAATTGTATAAATTAAATATGTGCAGCTTTTTACCTGTCAGTCATATCTTGATAACTTTTTAAAAAAAAATAAAGCTTGTAGAATTGTAATACAATAAGCATCCTTATATATATATACACCATTTTCCAATGAGTGTTCAGAATTCAAAGTCTACTATTTATTAAGATATCTTTTCAGAGAATATGAGTACATATTATTTTAAAATGCAAGAAATTATAATTGATTTCTGGTTTAGAAATCTGTCCTATGGTGTAATAGAGATAAATTCTGTTTATCTAAAAAGGGTTTTTGTTAACAGCATCATTATTTAAGTATTTCAATTCTAAACATTCTTATTAGGCAATGATTTATGCTCCTTCATTTAAAGAAGAAAAAACCACTACCTGTAGAGCATATGTTTCCAGTTGCTTTTCAAATGATGATGGATTTGCTATGAGATAGCCACAAATAATGAGAAAACTATGTTATGGGTTGCTGTCTATTATATTTTTCTCTTTGTGAGTTTAACTGGTACATATACATGAAGCAAACCAACAAGTGTCATATCCTACCTATCAAGTTTCAGTGCAATTAAGTGAGTTAAATATGCCCAGAAGACTCAAAGTTCAAAGACAATTAAGTATAGGTGAAATAATACTAATTGATGGAAGCTTAGAAAGATCTGCATTAGTCAAAATGTCATATCATAATTTATAGAAATGCAATAATGCTAGAGATTTACCTCCTCTTTAGTTTCATTTGGTTATCAGAAAAGAAACCATCTTTTTTTAAATTATAGAGATATTTTTAAATTTAAAAAAGTCATTTTTAAGACCATTACTCATAACTCATCTGACATTGTCAATAGCTAAGGGTTGTCTTCACAAGGCCTGAAGATTTATCAAACCATTTAGATTATGCTGTAGCTGGTTGTGGGCAGTGGTGTACTTATGTAATCCTATCTACTTAGGGAAGCTGAGACAGGAGGTAACACTGAGTCTAGGAGTTCAAGAACAGCCTGGGCAACATAGTAAGATGCTGGCTCAAAAAAACAGGTTAAACTGTACCATATTTATGGTTTCCCATTATTTTACCCTATTCTTGTAAGAATTGGCTATGTTTTCCTGTTGAAAAAAAATCACTTACAAGAAAATAGCTTCCTGAAGTTACTTAAAATATATATGGGTGTTAATTACTTGGTAATTATATGCATTTTTTAAACTGTTAATTTAGTTTTAATTAAACTTTTATGGTGATCATTCTGAGTTTATGTTTAGAATGATGTGAAAAACAGCAATTTATAATGCATTTATATGGGAAAAACATTTTCAGTGTTTCCTCTGAGTATTTATTAATAGAAATAATCACATATACCTTTTGGTTCTTACAGATTTTATTTCAATAAAGTGTTAGCCTTGATATGGAAACTTGCTAACAAAACTGTTGGTTTGATATGTCATCTTTCCTGCTATGAAATGTCAAAGTCTAATAATATTATTTCTTTTTCCCCACAGTGGAACACCCTGACAAAATGGCTAATGACCAAGGTATAGTGGCTCAATCTGTCACTTTGTCTTCCTTGAATCAATTCTATCTGTTGGAAATGTCAGTCATTACTCTGTATTCCTCTTTTCATGTGGGCCATACACCTGATGAAGCAGACACTGGTGTGATGATTAATCTTGTTAATGAAGTTCTGCTTGGCTGGGGCTGTGGCTCTGATAGGGAAGATGTAAATTTTTTGAGAGGAAATTGTTTTGTCTCTATTCTGAAGGACCAATTAAAATGTCAAGCTTCTTTGTATGAAATAAATTTTTAGTCTCTGTCTGCACTTCTGAATAATTCACATTAAGTATAATTAAGCTCAGCATAATTTTCAAGCTGCTCTTGCACCCTTTCATGAGCTATGAATTAAAGTTATGTAGCTCTACAGAGAAAAACCATAAATTATATGTGCTTTGCCTCTGAAATGAGCTTCCTTTAATAAATAAAAACAAAGTTGGAGCAACTTTTTTAGGGTATTATCATTGCTCATTTTGAAGCCAAAAAGCTTTCATTCCGTGAATCAGATGCTGGTCTGAGTCAGAGTATTTTCTTCTCCTTCCATTCTTTTGCTAAAAGCTGATTTGTATAGAGAAACAAGGATGATTTTGCTCAAAGGAAAAATGGAGCTAAAAAGGAATTATCCATCAACTTATAGACAGATATGAATTTTATATTGCCATGATTTATAGACTGATAAATTAGGATTCCATTATCTTTGCTCACAGGACAATTAGTAGAATGCTGAGGGGAGAAAAATAATAGTTTATGAGTTTTATTTTTTCAGGATGTTATATTCATTCAAGGGGGAGTTTGAAAATAACTGGTAACGAGTTGTAGTCAGTGTTGTCAGTATTTATTGATTCGGAGTCTACAACTCATGTATTTTGTCTCCTGCTTTGCACATTGACTGTCAGCAGACTTTACTTACAAACATGTGTCCTAAGAAACCATATGATGAGATTAGGGGAAAACATTCTTTTCAAGAGACTTACTTTTTAACTTGTGACAAATACTAAGCATCTGGATGTGGGCTCTCACTAACAATAGAAGGCTGCCTACATGAGTAGTATCTTCTTCAATGATACTGTGTTCAGGTTTTTCTCTGAGTCCTTACACCATTCCTCTGTTTAACAGAATGTGGCTAGAGGTTTACATACGGAATAATAGAAATTATACTGAGTACAGAAATGTCTATCCAGGGTTACGATTTCCACTAATCTAACTGTTCCTGCTTGCTTCTACTGAAAATATTTTCATAAGATCAATATCTACTAAATAGTAATCTTTGTAAAAATATTAATGATGTGTAATTAGCACTTGGCATATATTTACTTAGGTAAATTAAATATTAGTACTGGCTGTATCTAAACCTGGAATAATTAGCTAATAGAGACTATTTTATTATTTCAGTTATAAAATAATTGAAACAACCTCTCATAATCTTCTTCGCTTAAATGGATTTGAAACTTACACAGAGATAACTTTTAACTTTTGAAGTTATATGTAGAAATAATAGAGAAAAAAAAACATGTAAGGAGTAACTGAACCAGTTGAAATGTTGCATTATTAACCACTTAGGTGACAACATACTCAAGCTTCTCAATAAATGGATTTTCATTTCTCTCTGGATTCATTTTAATTGTTTTTAAGTTAATTTTAACTTAATTAACTTTTAATCTTAATATTATTTCAAGCTACCAAAAATGTATTTTGTAAATTGGTCATTTTACAAAAGACAAATGAATAAATTACTCCCCAGTCCCTCTCATCACACACCTTCTGTGGATTTTACTCTGATTCTCACATCTACAGTGAAATCAGATCAGATCCAAACAAAAAGAATTCCCAAGAATTATTGCCATTTGTTGAGTCTATTAATATAGTTGGCCAGTTGTTCTTTTCCTTATCTAATATTACTTAGAAAGATTCTGTCACATATTATATTACACATATATTTGGTGCCTCATTCAATCACAACTGACATATAGTGGGTAAAGTTGATAGATTTTAAATTTTACATTAAGCTCAAATCACTTGTAAAATTGAGAGGGGCTGATGACATGGAATTTAGTGGTTATAAATAATATCATTAAATTTTTACAGAGAAAGCATATAAAATTTCCTGGACTCCAAAAGCTCTTTGTAAACAAAATCAGTCTTTTGAGTTGATGACCATGTGCAGGAGAAATAGCCCAGATTAAAGATTCCTCTAAGATCAATGAAAATAATAGCAAAAGGCTGTTATTAACATTCTCACTTCCAGCACATAGCAAATCAGTAGAATATGTTTTTTGTGCCCATTGTTAGACCTATTTTCCCCCATTCCATGAAGAGAGGATCCACTGTTACATTTATAACAGGGGCTGAATATCTGCTGAGATAAAATTCCCTCTGAGAAAAAAATTGACACAGTGGGCTAGAGTTAACCTTGCAAAGACGAATCCAATATAGAGAAGCAGGAGGTTGAATTTGACTTATATGAAAGTGAGGAAAGTTTTGATTATTCTAAATAAGTGTCTTTTTAGATTCTTGTCACAATTATTATGATAATTATTTGTAATCTAAGATCTGCCATGAAGAACATAAATGTGAAAACAAAAAGTCAGTTATATTAGAATCAGTTTTGATTTGAGAAAAAGTATTTTCTTCTGAACAACAGTACTAGTAATATGAAAATGATAGCCAACATAGAACTTTTAATACTTTTATGTAATTGTAAATTGATTATATCTAGCATTTTTAACTTTCTAATCTTGACCTACTCTATAATTTTCCTTTTTTGCACTCCCCTGCTCTCTAGCTCCATGTCATAATTATTTCTATAGGTTCTTCCAGGTACAAGCAGCCAATGTATTGGAAATAACTTTGAGACTTTAGAGATTAACCACAGAGTTTAATTTTTTGGAGGGTCGGGTAGGATAGGAAAATTGCACAGGTTATGTGAAGGGGAAACAACTCTATTACACATTTTTTTCTTTGCCATATTTTTATTAAAACTCTTTCCATTTGTCTGTTTCCTTATCTGTCTGTGTGGGCATGTGTAATGGTAAAATGAACCCCTGTACAGCTCTTAGCACCAGTGAATGTTTTAAATGCTTTGCATGATTCACTCATTCCTCGTAACAATTCTGTGTAAGAGATGCTACTATTAGCTCTGTTTTAGCAGTAAAGAAGCTAAAGCTCAGAGTTTAAGTCATTTGCCTATAGGAATGCAGCTAGTAAGGAGAAAGGCCACGATTCAAACCCAGGAAACCTGGTCCCAAAGCCCTGTTTCTAAGCTCCAAGTACAATCATCATATATGTTATATTGATACATACACAGCCACACAAACACATTTGACACATACACACACACATATAACACACACACAAGCCACACAACCACGTTTAATATATATCTGTAAAGTTACTGTAGCTAAAGTTTTGTATATTTATATTTTTCTAATATGGATCTTCCTTTCCCTATCTTTGTGAATATTCTAAAGATCAAGGCACATAACTCTCAATCTGGGGTCATCTTGTTGATGGGAAACCATAGCATTGAGTACGTGATCCTGACACTTTATCTCAGGAAACACAGGGATCATGCTAATTCACTATCTTAGCCAGCTCGGGCTGTCAATACAAAATATCATATGTTGGGGGGGTTAAATGATAGAAATTTATTTTCTCACAATCCTGGAGACTAAAAGTCCCTAATCAAGGTTTAGCAGGGTGAGTTTCTAGTGAGAGCTCTCTCCCTGGCTTGCAGACAGCCTCCTTCGCACTGTGTCTTCTCCCGGTGGAAAGAGAGCAAACATTCTGATGTCTCCTCTTAAAAGGACATTATACTATCAATCAGGTCCCTACCCTTATGACTTCATTTAACCTTAATTACTCCCATAAAAGCCCTGTATCCAAAAACAGTCACGTTGGGGGTTAGGGATTCAATATATGAATTTTGGGAAGGACAATTCAGTCCATACCATCCACTCTCAAAAAGAAAGCTGTTCTTTCACTCCTTTACTACTTACCTTCTCAGTTTTTCAGACAAAGAAGCAGAAGGTTAATGTTTTGCCCAAGGCCACACAAATAGTTGTTGGCAAAGTTAGAACCCAAAATGTTTCCTTCTCACTTCTAGAGTGTGCAATCTTTCCACTGTTGATTGTTGCTATACTTATAAAAATTTTGGATTTTTGTTCTTCTAAAAATCATCTTAAACTTATTATAGTTTTTCACAGAAGCATTTTAAAAAATCCCTTTGTTTGGGGGTTGCAATGGAGATTAGCTATAACTATAAAATACAGATACTTCTTGAAAGTGCTTATTAGATCACACTTTTAATCTTAAGGGGTTATTTTTATTTTTAGTATCTTTATGTTCTGTTTAACCCCCAGATATCGTTCTCCACTTTGAGATGTGTATGTGTGAGAATTGGTATTCTTAGTATGAGCAGAGATGTTTATGATTTCATGTTTCCATGCCTGCCCATTGCGGCAGTGGAGTAGGTGCATTGGCAATGATATAGTAGCTTAAAGAGGGCAGAAATTCTTGTGAAATGATGCGTATCATTGCTGAGATGAATTATGAAGTAAATGCTCGCTTTGAGCACTCTCAAGTGTCTTTAATTCTCCATGGCCTGGCAGAGGCTGATCTGAAACACTAGGCCTAGAGAAGAGGCATCCATTTATAGGCCAGTTTATACGTCCAGATGAGGAAAACCTGCTGCGAACTGCCCTCCCAGGAGGGCGGGAGAATTACTCTCCTTGGAATCTTGGTAATGGCTGATAATGCTCTAGCTTTTCCCATCAGTCACTCAGTGTGTGCTCTAAGAGCACTGCAGTGGAATCAGACACCTTCGATGCTGGCACCGTCCTACCACTATGACCTCCTGTGTGACTTTGGGCAGGTGACTTAACTTCTTTTAGCATTCTCACCTGCAAAATGATGAATTTAGCCCAAATTATCTTTTGCTTGCTTTCAAGACATAAGATTCTCAAGCTTTAGGATTGGTGTTAGAATAAAAATCCCAGGCATAGCATCTTTTCATGTACAGCATTTCACATTTATGGTTTTCCGACTACGTGTCAATTACTCCTCTACGCACTATGCATGTACTAGCATATTGAATTCTCATAACCACCTACCAGGTGTAGGAATGAGACACAGAGAGGTTAAAACTTGCCCAAACACTCACAGTATTTAAGTGATGTGAAAATTGATTATGCATAATGGAGTCATTCACGACATACCCAAATCAAATGGAGTTGGGAGACCATGAGGAAAAGCACTCAGGTCACGTACATTTATTCCAGGGACTTTCTTGTGAGCCCAAACCCCAAACTGCAAGTACCTGACAGTGACGCTAAGATTGCAGGTCTTACCTAGCAACTGCTGACACTCGCCAATCGGAATTTACCAGCTCCCATACGATACTGCCAACACCGATGAACTTATTTTCAAAATAACTTGCATAACTTTCCCATGTTCCCTTGTAAAACTCCAGCCTTTCCTTTTGTTCTCTGAACACACCTGGGGATACCCTGGTTTGTGTGTCTTAGATTGCAATTCATTTCTCAAATAAACCCTTTGCTTAGAGATTTGACCCTGTATATGTATATATGCATCTTTATTTCAGGTTGACAGTGGTTAGAACCAGATACATTCTCGGGCTACTTAATTTGAGAATCTCTGCTCGTAACCACCCTGTAATGTCTGGCTCCTACTTTGCTATCAAGAAAGTTAAACCTAAATGACATCACCATCAGTTCGCCTAGTTTAAAGGACTTTATCTTCCCTCAATAGGGTATTCAGGCAAAGTACTTAACACTACACCTGCCATTTTCCACCTCAGTGGTTTTAATCTCATGAATAAACAGAATGTTAATTGTTTCTAATTTCAGGGAAATAGGGTTTTCAAGGCAGTCTAGTCAAGCTTGGCATTTAGTTAATGTAATCCAGACTTGCAAGGTTTGGATTACAGCAGTCAGACTGCTAATTTGAAAAATTGAAACCTTTGGCTCCTTTTGATGGGAGCTGTTTAATTGAAAATTCAAACCTCTTCTTAGCCTGTTATTGTACATAGTTTCAACTCAGTATATTATTTAACTGCTTGCTGCGCCTACTATAAAAAACTATTCTCACCTGTGCTTTTCTCAGGTTCAAAATTTTCCAATTCTAGAAATTATGATTGTGGTGCAATAATAGTGGCAGAAAATGAGGAATGTGCTTTTTAACGGAGTGTTAAAGTGCTGACCTTGTTCCCAGAAAGCCATCAAGTAGCTGCTTAAGTCAACTTCTCAGGAGTTTTTTATGTTTTAGTAGGTAACTTTGAAAGAAGAAAACATACTCAGTATTCATAGGAATTGATGTGGATCGTGCTAGAATTTTAACCTTCTCAGACCCATAATATAGACATTTTTGTTTACAGGCCCTCAAGTAAAATTTCATAAGCAGGTTCTTTTTATAAGACCCTCTGTATTGCTGGATGTCATTTCCCTGCTGTACTTAGCCAAGTACAAGGTCTTCTTAGCGTTACTTTGTGCCCACTTCAAACAGTCGTAGACTCTTCTACCTCAATTTTCTTTCCAAAACACAGATGGGGTCCCTGTTGCTCGCAGGATGAGGTCCCTTCTTTGACATCAAGACCTTGGCTGTCTGATCCCAACCTCTTTTTTCTCATCGCCAATAGATCCCTCGATATATGCCACAGTCACAAATCACTCTGGAAAGAGTACATTTTGCACAATTTCATGCTGTAACTGGTACCATTTTCTCAGCCTTAAAACTACTTTTTCCCTTTGTCAACTGAAATGAGTAAAGTCTTCATCTTTTAAGACTCCCTTCCCAATTCTCCTTTTTTGAAGAATCCTTTTGTTACCTTTTTGGCCTTTTATTCATCTGTATGTCCATAACATACAAATTATTCTCACTATGTTGCCCATTTCTCACGTTTGCTACTTATATCCCCAGGTTCTTGACCAGATTTTAAATTCCCCAAGGACAGAGAACTGGTTAGATTTACATTTTCATCCCTATATCCCTAATTTAGAACAGATCATATTATAGTTGAGTGATAAGTGTTGAATTGAATCATGGCATAAATGTTTTGGGAAACAGAGTAATCTGGAAAGATAGACTTTACCATCAAATGAAATTTAAAGGTTGTAGGATCCACAGTAATAGGGCACATGGCTGTGGATACTGTATATTTACTGATCTTGGGAGAGATGAAAAAGATATGAGTATATTTCCAACACAGAAAAGTGTATTCCATAATCACCGACTATAAAACAGAAAAAAACAACGAGTTCTCTGACACTCAGGAAATAATGGTTATATTTATAGATGATTTTGACCTCCTGTGCCCTCTTCTTGACCTCTACCCTTCCTGTCCTTCCTCGTTAATAGAAAATTTATAGACTTGAATTTCGCCAGCTGCTTGTAGTTCTGAGTACAGAAAGAAGAAAATCAAAACTAATGGGCACCAATGGGTTTTTAAATTGTGGATATACAGTGTGAAAAGAACTGGACTCATTTTTGACAACTTGTTGATAACTATATACCCAGCTCTGTACTAGGTGTGCAAAGCATTAGAAAATGTATGGTTCCATGGGTCCATTTTCAAGAAGTTTGCAATACAGTTAGGAGGATAGTAACGCTTCCGGCCCAAAATGAAAAACACACAATGCCAAATCAGGTGGTACTGTCTACATATAGATGCTACAGGGATTCAGATGGGAAATCACTGTGAGTTTTAGTAAAAAAGACTTCTTAAAACCTAAAACTAGACTTTATGTTATAGGAATATAAATTGAATCAATTCTTCAGAGGGAAAGAGTAGTTGACCCCTTTATTTAGAGAAATGCTAAGATGGGGAAATCAGGAAGCCAAGAAGTTTGGCAAACAGGAAAGCAGGAGGGGTTCAGGGGACCATCAAGGTGCCACAGTGCAGAGTAGCAGCAGTACACTACGGTAGAGAGACACATTGGTGTAGAGGCTTTTTCTATTTCTCTCTGCTCTAACGTGGTAGTTCTCAAGCTTTCCTACTTTCCAACACATCGGTGCCTACTGTCTGCACTGGCCAACAAAGACCTGCATGCTCCCCTGTATGCAGAGCCCCAAACCCATCCAATCTCCGTGGCTGGTGCTGAGCATTCCCTGCTTGGAGAGATGGGACTGTGGGGCAGGGACAGAAAAGGATATCCTGGGATAGGAATAGGAACGTATCAGTGATATTCAAAGGGTTTTCTCTTCCCTTTTTTTGCAAATTCTATCACGCCTTTTTCTGAAGGGGTACTTTCATTTTTCCCCATGCTCTGCATTCTTACAAAGGAAACTGTATTTTTCCCTTCCAAAGCCTGCTTTGTTCTACAAGTCCTATTGAAAATGGAGCTGCCATCTCCAGTCACACTCACATGCCTAAACCTCACACTTCCACACCAGGATCAACTCTTAGAAGTGCATGTCTGTGCATCCTCCTCCCCATTCCTTCCTGTAGTTATTCATTCTCCCACGAATGGTAAATTCCCCATCAACAGTCAGGCAGACCCAGCTGCTTAAAATGCAACCCTGAGTATATTAGTTAATCTTTCTGAGCTGCAGTTTACTTGTCTACAAAATGGGGCTAATAATGTCTGCCTCATAGATTCATAATGAATATTATTTTCACCCTATTTTTGCAACAGTTTCTGCTAATACATTTCGTCTTCACACTCATCCAAAATAATCTTTCTAAAATACATATTTAATTGAGTCACTATTCTGCTTAAAATACCTTTGGTGGATCTCTATCCCCTACAAGACAAATTCTAGACTCTTTGGTAGAGCAAATAGGGAGTTTTATTATTTTATCACTGCCTGTCTTTCTAAGTTTAACCACCTTACCCGTCTTCTCTACCTGATAAATTTCAATTCATTTTTTAATTCTCACCTAAAATGTCACCTCCTCTGAGAAGCATTCCATCATTTTTCTAGGTATATGTAATCACTTTATTTTCTTATTGTGTCGCCTACTTAAAATTTTTGGAGATTACCATGTGGTTATAATTATTCATATTTTTTCCCTCTCACTAATCTATGAGCTATGATAGTCATTTTATATCTCTAATGCTCAGAACTGGGTTTGCTTAGGGGATGGACGGAGCATGGACAGGTAGATACACGAGTGATGAAGTATGGTGCTCCAACAGTGTCATTACTTACACAGTACTAGCAGGGCAGCCAGCAGGATGCTCATGTTCGAGTGTTTTCATGCCGCAGCTGCAACTTCCAGACATATAGTCACTTGGAGAAGAGAGAGCCCTTGTGTCCCTCTGCCTCTTCTTCCTGTGCTGCTTGGCAACTTTGCTCAGGCACAAATGTATCACGCACCTGCCTTTCTGGACTACCCAGGTGGGGAAGGCTTTCATGAATCATTCAGTGGCCTTTGAGAACAGATGGTCTTTTATAAGCCACAAAAGACTGCCTCATTCTCCATATTGTGGCTAGCTCTTGGGAAGATCCAGTCATCTAAGAAAGTGCCCATATTTAGAGAAACAGATTTTTTTTTTAGATTTCAATAAAGACATAGCTGCCTATAAAAACAATTTCCTAAACTCATATGCTGTACATTATTTTTGATTCACTAGAGGCAAGAGTGCATACAAGGATAACTGGTGAGAGGAAAGACTTCAAAGACCATCATAATTTTTTATTCTGTTAACAATTCAATTGTTAATCAGAAGTTTCATTCTAAACTCAAGTGAATAATAATTTTAATAACCAATAAATGTATTGGGCTTTAGATATGTGGACTATTAGGACATGGGGAATTAGGGGCAATCAACAACTTTTTACCAGCAACCAGGTAAAGGGAGACAGACTAATTATAGTTAGCATCACATAGGTCAGAACTTAGGAGCTTTTCCTACCTGAAATCATTAAGGAAGAGGTTAACTACTTTCCTGTGATTAAAAGGTCTTGTTGATCTGTCCAGATCCTTTGGTTCCCAAAATTCGCCTTTTCAGTTTTGTCTACTCTCCCTTCTGAGATGTCGAGAATGTGAGAATGAGAAGTGGTTGGATACATAGGAGTAACCAGTGTGCTTCTATAAAAAAATATGTGTATATATATTATACACACACACTTTGATAAGTGAAGTAGGATATTTGTGTTAAAGCTTCTTATTGACTGATGTCCATTATCATGTTCAGAAATCCAGATACTGGTTGTTCTAGCATAGTGTTGCTTTTACTTTGGTGCTTGCAAGAAAACAACACAAGTAAATTTTTTTCCTACCTTAGAAGAATCCTTGGGCAACTTTTCTTCACCTCTCTGTTGCCGAGCTTGCATGAGGCTACACATGTGCCTCAGGAGGTTAAGATCCAGGTTAAGCTGAGATATCAACCAAGAGCAGGAATTAGGATAAGATATTTATTTGTTTAAATTGTTATGTCTAAGATGCCCATAGTTTCCATTTTGTCCAGGAATGTCCTGATACCTAGATCCAAGCAAAATTGATAATAGCATTCTCTTTCACTCTCAAAGTATCCTGATTTTCATAATAGCTATACAGTCACTCTTTATGACATTTGTGTGTGAAATTATAATCTCAGTTTTTAGTTTGATTTCTAAGGATTCTTAAAAAATGGATTTACTTCTCAGCAAGAATCTACTCTGTTTATAGTTCATGGCATAAAGGCAGAAATTGGAATTGCAAAAGTTCCCTGCCCCTTTACAGTTAAGAAAAAAATGGGCAATGGCATATTGGATTTCCTTGCACTGTGTCTGGTTCAGAGTAATTTACCAAATACATTCCTATCCTGCAAATTATTGCTTTCAGACTTTCTGCAGGTGGTAAATATAATCAAAAGTTTTAAAGAAGGGAAAGTAACAAGGATTTGTTGAGAACCAGGGCTCAATATATGACAGACATATTAGCTGTACTCAACATTCTATTTTCTCTCAGTCAATGAACTTTCTTTCATGTTTACTTGAAAACAATATGTTGAGCCTTAGGAAAGGGTGAGGAGAGATCATTAGTTCTTTTCTATTAGCAAACATTTGAAATATCCTAGGTGTCGATTTTATCATTTTGCTTCCTGATTTTGGATGTCTGGATGCCTTTGTTTTAAGTCAGCAGTGTTATCAACTGCATGATAAATTGATCTCTTAGAAACATGTTGAGCCTCTGAACATTTCTGAAAAGTCATCTGCTTTAAATATATCTCAATATGATCTGTGTGTAGTGGACAGTAAGACTGTATTCAGTTGGCGTTAATGTATATTCTTTATCCACTGGTATACAAGACACAAAATCAATGCAATTTCCATCATTATCACCAGAATTATTTTCAGAGGACCAATTCTAAGATCAAAAGATAGCTCAGTGCTTTGCATGCTCAGAAGGATGCATATCAAACATTTGTTAGATTACCAGTCTAACAAATTACCAGTCCAGATTTAGATTATGGGCTATATGTTTTTTTCCCTAGGGATTGATTATGTGGAAGCCATACTGGAAGATCCTCTGTTATCCCCATTCAGGGAATATGGATTAAAGGAAAGATCAGAACTACCACATCTGGGTAGTTTTCTCCATGTCCATGTCTACAGATTAATTTTTTTCTTTGATTTATTTTGTTTTTTTTTATTTCAGAATATTATGGAGGTACAA
The DNA here is from genome assembly GCA_963574885.1 of Lepilemur ruficaudatus. Lineage (NCBI taxonomy): Eukaryota > Metazoa > Chordata > Mammalia > Primates > Lepilemuridae > Lepilemur > Lepilemur ruficaudatus. The sequence continues at coordinate 64,288 of CAUYRT010043102.1, read as the reverse complement.
ATGTTTAGGTTACATACATTGCTTTGCCCTGCTCGAGTCAGGGCTACAAGCATGTCCATCCCCCATACAGTGCGTACCGCATCCATTGGGTATGACCATTCCCATTCCCCCCTCCTCCCACCTGCCCGATACCCGATGAATGTTACTTCCATGTGTGCACATAAGTGTTGATCAGTTAGTACCAATTTGATGATGAGTACATGTGGTGCTTATTTTTCCATTCTATTCTTTCCTTCCTGAACTTCCACACAGAAAAATCAGACTCTAGGGCTGAAATACCAATTGAATCGATCCTTGGCAAGGTGCTGAAAATTTTTTATCATAAGAAATATTCCTCACCTGTGCCTGTGAGCTACAAGTCAGGATTTAATGTAAACATTAATGTTGTGTCATTTTACACATACATTCCACAATAAAAATATGGCAAGAATAATTTAAGTGACATGTAAGAACAAGAAGGTAAAGAATAAATTGCATAGTAGTAACAACTTAAAAATTGTATACATCATTAACACATTACAAAGCATCCTAACTGACATTAGCCACACATTGCGTATTGAGAACACAGCATATGTAGCATTTTATGTTTAGCGTCAAGGACTATAACAATGTGTACACTTCCTAAAAGTGATTTTATGACTTCTGCCCAGTTTTTCCTCAATCCATACAGCAAGTGGCAGGCAAATCAAAGAGACCTTAAATTTTGTTCAAAGAAGCATATGGCATCTGCCAAAGGTAACAACAACAACAAAAAAAACTCCTTTATAAGATCTATCCTTTAAATAAAATATGAAAGGTAACTCCTTAAATGACTTTATAGTTTCTAATATTTTAAAAATTCAGATAAAGGGGAGGAAAATGAAATTTCTGGTTGGAACTTGCCTAAGAGGTACCTAAATAAAATATATATAAATATACATAAAGCATTCTGAATAACTCAAAAACAGCCAAGAGCTTCGTCTATTTTAAATCAACCATACGCCCATTTCTTTTATTTTTCTTTCTGAAACCACCATTTCCTGGTTTCAAAATCTAAGGTAAAAGTAGAAAATATTTGCTTTAGTTACCAAACTTTCTGGCAGAAATGTTTTGTTTTCTTTTGTTTTGTTGATGAAATCATCTGGGTGAATTGCCTACCTGGTTAAGTGATGCATAAATTCATTACTTTTTAGTGTGTATTCTCCCCCACCCTCTCAATTTCTATTAGCAAGAAAATGTGGGTATGGGTACACAATAATACAGTACAGCAGTCTTATGTATATTTTGTAGAATTATATTCATATAGTCCATTTTGATCACTTTGTTCATATAAAATCATATTACTAAGTCATATAAAAAAGAAAAAATAAACTACCCATTTTCAATTCTTTGAGCCATGTTAATTAAGCTTTATTTAGGGGGAAAAAACCTGTACACTGAAATTTATTGCATCATTTCCAAAAAATGTTATATTTAAATTTCCATGAATTTATTTAATTACTTAAAATTTTAATATTAAAAAATGTTAAAGATTTAGTAGAGTATACAAAAAATAATTCAAGGATTTTAAAATAAATATAATTGTGGAAAATATAATCTTTTATGACTGAATATAATACATTTTTATTTGCATCGTCTTTTCATAATACCAGATAAATGAAAAACATTTTTAATTAAATCAATAGTGATTTTATAACAAAGGGATTAAATTATTTTGAAATTTTTAAAGTAAATTGAGAACCATCTGCAGTTAGCTAATATTAACCACAAATAGACTAGTATAGATGTGGTTATAATGAACCAACTCTACCTGCCATGGCAGGATCCATATCTAATACATCTTTTTATACTATTCCTTCCCTGAAGATCTAGGACTATGCCTTGCATATAGTAGGCATTTAATACATTTTGAAAGAATTATTACCAGTTTTATGCTTCATTAATAAAATTAAGACCTCTGGGATAGGAAAGTAGTTTATATCTTTGCATTAACTGACTTTCACTCCAACCATCTTCTAAATTCTAATTAGTCCTCTGTTTCCCTATGTCAGTGCTTATGAAATTAACCAAGGCAATTAAACACATTCCATAGCAACAAGCCCTTAAAAATGCTTTGGCATCTGAGCAGTAACACCCACATCCTTTCCTCTTTAGTTTCCAGTGTCTCTTCACTTGATGGCTTTGTGGTGCTTGCCTTAAAGCAGTGGGAGAATCTCTTTATTATTATTACTTATTATTATCCCATAAAGGAAGCCTACCTAAAATTTAAAAGACATATTTTAGAGAATGGAAAGTTAACAGCACACAAAATTAAAATTTTATTCCTATGTCTTTAGATCAAGAGATCCCAGGCTTATCAACACCCCAGGAATGGATTTTGTGTTTCCCTGCTGAAATGGTGCATGAAATCTAAATTACTATAAATCTAATCTCGCTGGTCTGTGATACCAAATTTCTTAAAGTACTTTCTGTTGGGCTTGTTAAGAGTTACTCAATTTCCTTTTGTGGTATCAATCTAATTAGAACCAACAAAATGTTAACCCATGTCAATATGCTGTATTCTGTGGGCAGAATGCCCAAGTTTTAACCTGTCCTTTCTTATTTAGAAGCATTACCAGAGTCCCTTTATCCTACCCAGTGAGCTGACCTGTAGGACATCTGATTGTTTTTCTATCTATTGAAATTCCCAATGTAATCAATAGCCTTGCTGTAGCTAAGGGGTGCTGTACCCATACAGCTTTATGTCTAAGCAGTATACAGATGTGCTTGTGGGCTTGTTTTTTTCATCCTCCCACAAACTAGCAGGGAGAGTTGGAAACTTCATTAAAAAGCCATTTGTCAGGATGCTAGAGGAAAGGAAAATCCTCCACAGGCTAGCTACCTAATTTCCAGCTGATCCAGGATTACTCCCAACAGGAACCATTTATTGCTTTACTGGCCTAAGTGATGGGGTTGTTAGCATCTCTTCTGGCTGATCGCCTTGCAATCTAGCTGCTTTCAGTTGCTAGAAAAAGGCATCTTAATATTCATATAGAACTTCTGTCTCGCTTCTGTTCTTCCAACATAGATCTCTCAGTGTTCCCTGGGTGAAGCTTATCCTCTGCTCACTGAAACCCCAGATGCGTCAGAGTTACACAAACAAAGCATTTGGAAAAGGGTTAGACTTGTCCATGTTTTAGTCAGCCCACTAAAATTTTCAGAAGTTCTGCTCATTTCAATTGTGCGTCTCACCACCACGTCCCCTCCCCCTCTACACATAGGAGCCTGCATCTTCACAATGACTCACAGTCATTGGCCCAGCAGATTTTAAATGTGCCATTTTATGTGGAAGACAAAATATAATATAATTGAATTTGTTTCTTTTATTGCCTGTTGGAAGTTTGACATCCTAACTTCAGCTCTAACTCAATATCAAAAGAATTTTTCAAATCATGGATGCACAGTTAGTGAACAGGATTCTAAGTTGTTTCTTCAAAGCTCTTTTGCAAATAAAGCAATGAAATCTTGCAAAAGGTTTAGTCAGAGGAGTGTTTGTTATGCAAAAGAATGTCACAAGGTCAGGACTTGAAAGTCATAAAGATGAAGAAAACTGAAATCTATAAATGTGAGAAAACAACATATGTTGTTGTGGCTGACTGCCCCAGTTGGATTCCTTTATGTCATCCACTGATTATGACTGCTTTCAGAAATAGTGATTTTAAACAAATGAATTGGAGAATTAGCTATATTCTGATATGTGTCTACATGTAAATTTGGCTCTCAAATGTTTTGCTGTAAGTAGTCTAACACCAAAAATCTGATCAAATACTCATAGTTCTACAAATACATCAATAGAAAAAAGAATCACCTGTAGTGAAACACCATTAATTATATTTTGGATGACAGTATAATTATTTCTGGTTAATTCTTGGCTCTGTACTCTTAAACACTACTTTCACAACTTGAAACACTTAATGGAAGGTAGTGTTTCCAATAACATAATACTGAAGGAGCCTTCTTCCTTTCATGGTGCATATGGAGGAAATATTCAGACGGTGTGGGCTGTGACATACCCCCCAACTTCTAATCTAGTATCTCATTCCCATGTACCTTGTTTGGCATATAACAAAAACAACAACAAAAATACTTAAAACCTAGTTATAAACTGAAACGTGCTGTCCGTTGTAGGATAAAATGATAATTTGCCACAAAGTCATGTCAGATGGATGACAATATTGGCAGGACCTAGGAGCTGTGACCTGCATCATCTCTGTTATGAAGAGTTCAGAATAACAACATTTAGGCTGAGACCACTGTTGTACCCTTTTGTTTTTGACACTTTAATAAGAATATTGGAGGAAACAAAAAGGGGATAGAGATAGCTTCTCAGAAAAAAATTGAATTTAGCCTGTTCAAGGGAGTCTATTTCTGTGAGCAATTTTTCTCACCCATGCAATACAGCATTTTTTCGCAGATATGAGGGTATTAATATTGTCAGGCTTTCCTGGAGGTGGCCAAAATAATCTGTTCAGTTATTGTGTATTTTAAAATAGTTATTAGTTTTGTCTGTTCATGGTGTTTCCTTTGTGCTTTCATGGTGTATATCTACTGACACTCTGACTTGCTTCCCTAATAAACAGGTCGTCATGGAGATGGAGGTTATTGGCCCGTTGATACTAATTTGATTGATAGAAGCACCCTAAATGGTAAGTATATAAATTAAGTTCTATTGAAATAGTTATATTAATTAAACGGTTAATTTGAGAGTGTCCAAGGCAAATATTTTATTGACTATAAGTACCAAGAACCCCGGACTTAGGGATTTAGTGGGAAAATAGATAAAGTTATTAACAAACCTGTAGTGCGTTCCACCAGGAGATGATGCCAATGACGGTTGGCAGACACATTAAAAAAAAAAGAGAAGCCCAGCATAGAATATTTTATAAATGATACAGAGCCGTTAAATACATTTCAAATTTTAAAATAGGATTTTAAAGTGTTATAAAGTATTTAAAACATTTGCAAAAATTTAATTTTTTTTTTAAGGAAAGGTGATATCTAAGGTTGATAGAACTAAAACTCACTCAGTTTCATAAATTAAAGTTACTGGTACTTTTCATCTGCAGAGTACATTTATTTTTCAAAATCCTCTAGCATCTTGTTTCCCACCACCGAGGTTAAGGTACTAAATATTCAACACACTATTGAAATCTCTTGTACGACTCGTTGTTATCACATACTCCTTTAGCCTTGCCCATTCCTCACGGTGATGTCAGCTCTTCCCCCGTCTGATGTTTCCTACGTATTTGCATGTATCACTAAACAGTATTATTTTACATTTTTATAAATTTATAAAAAATGGTATCATACTAAATGTATCCTGCTGCAATGTGCTTTCATTTTCAACTTTGTTTTCAAGATTTATTCATGTGTTTACAGATAGCTCTCATTCATTTATCTTTGCTGCTGTACAGTATTCTGTTTTATGAAATAACACATTTATTTATTTAGCCATTTTAGCAAGTTTTCATAGGAAATTGGATTATTGAACAGATAAATTTCCATTTGGGTGTTCTTCTGTTAAAAAATCCAGATGGGAATCCAAAATTGTGATCTAAAAGTTGTTTGCTGAGTGTCAAATTAGAATAAAGTGATGAGTTAAATGATTATTTGCTGTTATAGACTATGATAATCTAATGCATCTACTTCCCCAAAGAGGGTGGATATATGTGTGTGTGTGTATGTGCGTGTGTGTGTGTGCATGTGTGTGTGTGTGTGTGTATATTTGTGTGTGTCTGTGGAGTACACCAGATGCTTGGGTCAAAGGTTTAATGTCCTCTATCCTCTGGCCAATGATAAATTCAACAACATATTTTCACTTATTGACTCTTCTTTGCTAGTAACGTGGCATATCTTCCACTGCTATTAGTGCCTTTTATCCAACCACAAATAAGTACAATTTCTTATGTTTAAACTTTGTCTCAGTCCATTCCTGCTGGTATAACAAAATACCTTAGATTGGTAATTTATAAACAATCGAAATTTATTGTTCACATTTCTGGAGGCTGGGAAGTCCAAGATCAAGGTGCCAATAGATTAGATGATGGCTTTTTCTCTACTTCATAGATGGCACCTTCTAGCTGTGTCCTCCCACGGTGGAAGGGGCAAGCTCCTTCAGGCCTCTTTTATAAATAAGGGCACTCAGGAGGGCTGTACCCTTATACCTAATTACTTCTCAAATGCCCCACATCTTAATATCACCATAACTGAGATTATGTTTCAACTTGTGAATTTTGGAGGGACACCATCATTCAGACCACAGCCAGCTTCGTGAGTGCTTTTTGACCAAAACTCTCTGTGCTTATTCCCAGCATGCTCTCTCCAGATTGCTCACAACTTCCTATTGTCTCTTTCCCTTCATTTAAGTAACATTACTACTCCTTGTAGGTGTCTGAGTTTCAGAAACTTGTTGCAGCTAACGGTGGCCCCTGACATACACAACAGGCAGTCTGGGGACCAGACTGTATTTGACTTAAGACTGGGCTATTACAAGCAAATCAGCAGAGGCATATGAAAACCCCAACTTCCTCGTTATAATTTTGCTAATGTCTTAAGCTTTAAGAAGGGGTATATTTTCCATTTAGATGTGCAAGCGATAAAACTCCAATCCCACTCCACCCTTACAAAATAGGCTGCATCAACAAGAATATTTTAAAGCTTGAGTTTGTAAACCTTGTATACAATGAAATTTCATACATCTCCCCTTAGAGTGACAGAATTATAGAGGTTTCCTCACTCTCCCTACACTTGCTGGATTCATTCTTCAAAGCATTATAATAGAATAATGGCTTATTGTCAGGATACTCAAGCCAGCTGCAAATAAATTTAGACCTCACTGATCATTTACTTTGTCTTACAGCATGCCACTCTTTTAAAAATGCACTCTTGGAATTCAAATAAAGAAAAACAAAGCTATAGTTCATGTTAACTTCTGTAGTTGGAAGTCCTTAATTAAATTGTAGAAACTGAAGAGGCTTCCTAAATTATTTTCTGATGGCAGGTAGAATCAAAGCTAATATGTGGTGATGTGGTAATATTTTTCTTTTATGATGCATTCAATTTCCGATTATAGTCCACATTCTTAACACAGAAAAATCTTTGACTTCTGAAAGTGTGTTTTGTAGCTTATATTTGTATGAATGACAGCAACTATGAAAATTACTTTGACATAATCCTGCTTTTCTCATTGTGGAAGATAAAATGCCAATTTCCTTTTGTTGATAGCTCTTTCTACAATTTGCAAAATCAGTTTAGAAAATTTGATTAAAATCTATAAACCGCATACATTTTTTTTATTGACCTCAGCCTTTAAAAACAAAGTTAAACTTCACAGATTTTAATACTTTGGCACAGAATTATTAATCAAAAATTAGATCACCATTATTAATTAATTTTTGAATGTTCAAAATCGTAGTAAGCGATTAAAGCTCAGAAAAACTTTACATATACTCTGTTGGAGTGTATGTCAGAGAAAAGACCATACTTTACCCTCTGTTGTTGAAAAACTGCTGTATTATTTTCAGAATTCAATAACATTTTAACTACTCTAAATAATGTGTACATGAAGCTCTTTCCATTTCTATTTCTATGAAATGATCATTCTGAGAATACTAAACTATTAGAACACACTCAACGCTATACTCAGCAGACATCTTAATGCTAAAAGAAAGATTCAGAAATAAAATTTTGCAGTCATTTCCTGGATGAAAAGAAAATAAAACTAGAGATATTTGTGGTCTTAGACTAGTCCAGTGATTACAAGACACTGTGCTCACCAATAATTCACCCATTATCTATCCCAAAAAATTTTAAGAGTCTCTCTGTCAAACCCCAGGTTCTAGAACTGACTTTGCCAGAGCTTGGTGCCATGTGACTAATCAAGTCATTGAAACACTTTGGATTTCAGTTTTCATAACACAGAAAGTGTTAAATTAGAGCAGTACTTCTTAACCTCAGCACCATTGATATTTGGGCTGGATAATTCCTTGCCACAGGTGCTGTCCTGTGTCTTGTAGCATCCCTGGCCTTATATCCACTGCGTGCTAGTAGTATTTCCCCTACCCCATGTTGTAACAACACAAAGTGTCTCTAGACAATTGCCAAATTTCCCCATATGGGGCAAAATCTTTCCAGGTGAAAACCACTGAGCTAGATTACCATTCCCTAAAGGTTGTTTTAGGATACATGGGTCCCTTGAGAAGCTCTGATGAAAAAAAAATGTGTCCCATTGTCAAATAAGCTTTGTGAGACTGGTTTGGCCCCTCACTTCCCTCTAGCCAGGACTTTCTCTTCTATTTTAACAGTAGAAGGCTCAGCCTGGAGAGAGCTTCTCTGCTTACTTACAATCTCTTAATTTTGGTGATCTCATCTACACCCTGGGCTTCAAATCCCATCCATGTGCCAACTCCCAAATCTATATCTCCAATGCAAAGAGATACAAGTGTTCTGGCTGCCTTGTTACCATTTATCATGAGAACTCCACCCTGAAATATCCAAGACTGAACTTTTTCTCTTCCCTTCCTGAGCCTTCTCTTTTACCTGCTCCCTCATCTCAGACATAAGGACTCTTGCTTAAGCCTGAAAACTCTATCTTTCTTTCCTCTCCCATATCCAACCCATGCTTTCCTCATTAACTTTCAAACTATTTAGTGTAGTTGTCCACTTTGCTTGATTGTATAATAATGGCCATCATCACAGTTAAAGCTATCATCATCTCTTACCTGGAGAACTCCAATATTCTCTCTGCTTCCACCACCAAGCCCTCTGCATACAGCAGCCAGAGTGGTCTTGTTAAGACAAATCATGTCTGTCACTCCTTTGCTGAAAACCATTAAAGGGTCTGTGATTGCATTTAGGATAATTGAATGTGATCTGCAAGCCTCTGTATGACTGGGTCCTGTTTTCTTTGCAGCCTCACTGTGCTCCATCCTTCCGTGTGCTGCCAATGTTCTAGGCCCACATCCTGCTCTCGGTTCTCTTGTAAAGAAATAGGAACTAACTCCTAACAACACTCCATGATTCAGCCTAAATGTTACTTCCATAATGAGTCCTTTCCTGAGCCCCTGCCAACAGCCATAAATCTTCATATTATATCTGTCTACATGAACCTTTCCACTTTCTTTTTTGGCACCACTTATAGTTGTAATTTTATACAGGCAAACCTGGTTTTATTATGCTTTGATTTGTTGAGTTTTTTACAAATTGAAGGTTTGTGGCAATGCTGCATTGCCCAGGTCTATTGGTACCATTTTTCCAACAGCATGTGCTCACTTTGTGTCTCTTTGTCACATTTTGGTAATTCTTACAATATTTCAAACTTTTTAATTATTATAATATCTGCTATGGCGATCTGTGATCAGTGATCTTTAATGTTACCATTGTAACTCTTTTGTCATGCCACAAACTACACTTATATAAGACAGTGATCTTAATTGATAAATGTGGTATGTGTTCTGACTACTCCACTTACTGGCCATTCCCTCATCTCTCTCTTTTTCCTTGGGCCTCCCTATTCCTTGAGACACAGCAATCTTGAAATTGTGCTAGTTAATAACTCTACAATGGCCTCTAAGTATTCAAGTGAAAGAAAGGGTCTCACTTTAAATCAAACGGCAGATTTAACGCTAGTAAGGAAGACATGACAAAAGCCAGAATAGGCTGAAAATTAGGCTTCTGGCACCAACCAATTAGTCATCTTATAAATGCCAAAGAAAAGGTCTTAAAGGAAATTAAAAGTGCTAGTTCAGTTGACACACAAATGATAAGAAAGTGAAACAGCCTCATTGCTGCTACAGAGAAAGTTTCAGTGGTCTGGATAAATCAAACCAACCACCACATTCCCTCAAGCCAAAACCTAATTCAGAGCCAGGGCCTAACTCTCTTCAATTCTATGAAAGATGAGAGAGGTGAAGAAAATGTAGAAGAAAAGTTTGAAATTAGTAGAGGTTGGTTTATGAGATTTAAAGAAAGAAGCCATCTCCAAAACATAAATATGCAAGGTGAAGCAGCAAGTGCCAATGTAGACGCCGCAGCAAGTTATCCAAATCTAGCTAAGATAGTTGAAGAAGGTGACTACAATAAACAAAAACTTCTCAATGTAGATGAACAGGCTAATTTTGAAAGAAGATGTCATCTAGGAATGTCATAGCTAAAGAGAAAAAGTCAATGTCTGGCTTTAAAGCTTCAAAAGACAGGCTGACTTTCTTGTTAGGAGATAGTACAACTGGTCACTCTAAGTTGAAGCCAATGCTCATTTACCATTTCAAAGATCCTAGGGTCCATAAGAATTATGCTAAATCTACTCTGCCTGTGCTCTATAAATGGAACTACAAAGCCTGGATAACAGCACATCTGTTTCCAGCAAGGTCTACTAAAGATTTTAAGCCCACTGTTGAGACCTACTGCTCAGAAAAACAAAACAACATTATTTTTCCATATATCACTGCTCATTAACAATAACTTAATCACCCAAGAGTTCTGATGGATACATATAAGCAAATTAGCCCTGTTTTTATGCCTACTAACATAACATCTACTCTGAAGCCCATGGATCAAGGAGTAATTTCAACTTTCAAGTCTTATTTAAGAAGTACATTTGGTAAAGCTATAGCTGCCATAGATAGCAATTCCTATGATAGAACTGTGCAAATAAATCGAAAACCTTCTGGAAAGGATTCAACGTTCTAGATGCCATTAAGAACATTTGTGATTCGTGAAAGGTCAAAATATCAACGTTAACAGAAGTTTGGAAGAAGTTGATTCCAACTCTCATGGATGACTTTGAGGGGTTCAAGACTTCAGTGGAGGAAGTAACTGTAGATGTGGTAAAAATAGTAAGAGAAATAGAATGAGAAGTAGAGTCCAAAAATGTGACTGAATTGCTGCAAACTCATGATCAAACTTGAATGGATCAATTACTTCATGTGATGAACAAAGAAAATGGTTTCTTGAGATGGAATCTGCTCCTGGTGAAGATTCTGTGAACATTATTGAAATGACAAAAAAGGATTTAGATTATTACATAAACTTAGTCAATGAAAGCAGAAGACTGACTTCAATTTGGAAAGAAGTTCTACCATGGGTAAAATGCTTTAAACAGTGTTGCATACTACAGAAAACTCTTTCATCAGTAGAAGAGTCAATCGAGGAGTCAATCAATGCAGCAAACTTCATTATTGTCTTATTTTAGGAAATTGCCACAACCACTCCAACCTTCAGCAACCACCATCCTGATCAGTCAGCAGCCATCAGTATGAAAGTAAGAGCCTCCACCAGCAAAGAAATTATGAATCCTCAAAGGCTTAGATGATGGTTAGCATTTGTAGTATAGCCTAAAGTCTGGTAAAGTGATGCCTCCAAATTTCTCCTTTTGCTTAAAGTTGCTTTGGCTATTAGGGCTCTTTTTTGGTTCCAAACAAAGCATAGAATTATATTTTCTAGATCTTCAAAAAATGATGTTGATATTTTGATGGGGATTGCATTGAATATGTAAATCACTTTGAGTAGTATGGAGATTTTAACAATGTTGATTCTGCCAATCAATGAGCATGATATGTTTTTCCATTTGTTTACATCATCTGCAATTTTCCTTCTCAGTGATTCGTAACTCTCTTTGTAGAGATCTTTTACCTCTTTGGTTAACTATATTCTTAGGTATTTTATTTTCTTTGTAGGTATTTTGAAAGGTATTGAGTCTTTGATTTGATTCTCAGCTTGACTGTTGTTGGTGTATAGGAATGCTACTGATTTGTGTATATTGATTTTGTAGCCTGAGACTGCTGAATTTATTTATCAACTCCAGGAGTCTCTTGGCAGAATCTTTTGGGTTTTTTAGATATAAGATCACAGTGTCAACAAAGAGCAATAGTTTAACCTGTTCTTTCCCCATTTGGATACCCTTGATATCCATCTCTTGCCTGATTGCTCTGGCTAGAATTTCCAGCACTCTGTTGAATAAAAGTGGTGGCAGTGAGTAACTTTGTCTAGTTCCAGTTCTAAGTGGGAATGTTCTCAGTTTCTCCCCATTCAGTATAACCTTGGCTGTGGGTTTGTCATATATAGCTTTTATAATTTGAAGGTATGTTCCATCTATGCCTATTTTATTAAAAGTTTTTATCATAAAAGGGTGATAATTTTGTCGAATGCTTTTTCTGCCTCTATTGAGATGATCCTATGAACTTTGTTTTTGCTTCTGTTTACATGGTGAATCACATTTATGGATTAACATATGTTGAACAATCCTTGCATCCCTGGGATGTAGCCCACTTGGCCATAGTGGATTATTTTTTGATGTGCTGCTGAATTCCATTTGCTAGAATTTTATTGAGCATTTTTGCATCTACATTCATAAGGGATATTGGTCTACAGTTTTCTTTTATTGTTATGTCCTTTCCTGGCTTTGGGATCAAGGTGACACTGGCTTCATAAAATGACTTGCAGAGGATTTCTTCCTTCTTGATGTTTTGAAATAATTTCTGCAGTATGGTTACCACTTCTTCTTTGTAGGTCTGATAAAATTTGGCTGTGAAGCCATCTGGTCTGGGACTGTTTTTTTTTTTGGAAGATTTTTTATTGCTCCTTCAATTTCATTGCTCGTAATTGGTCTATTCAGGAGTTCTATTTCCATATGTAGATGATTGAAGCAGGATCCATATCTCTCACCACTCACAAAAAATTAATTCAAGATGGACAATATAATTAAACCTCAGACATGAAACCATAAGAATTCTGGAAGAAAATGTTGGAAAACTCTTCTAGATATCAGCCTAGGCAAAGAATTTATGAAGAAGATCCCGGGGCAATCACAGCAACAACAAAAATTAATAAATAGGACTTGATCAAATTAAAAGCTTCTGCACAGTGAAAGAAACAGTCAATAGAGCAAAAATAGACAACCTACATAATGAGAAAAAATATTTGCATGTTATATATCTGATAAAGGACTAATAACCATAAGCTCAAGCAAATTAGCAAGAAAAAAATCAAACTACCCCATTAAAATGTAGGCAAAAGACATGAACAGGAGCATTTCAAAAGAAGATAAACTAATGGCCAATAAACACTAAAAAAGTTTCAATGTCACTAATCATCAGAGAAATGCAAATCAAAACCACAATGAGATATCACCTAACCCCAGTGAGAATGGCTTTTGTCAAAATGTCCCAAGACAATAGATGCAGGTGTGGATGTGGAGAGAAAAGAACATTTAAACACTGTTGGTGGGACTGTATTGTATGCAACCTCTATGGAAAATAGTATGGAGATTCCTCAAAGAACTAAAAGTAGACCTACCATTTGATCTAGCAATTCCACTACTGGGTATTTACCCAAAGGAAAAGAAGTTGTTTTATTAAAAAGACACTTACACTAGGATGTTTATTGCAGCACAATTTGCAATCACAAAGATATGGAATCAACCCAAGGGCCCTTCAGTTCATGAGTGGATTAATAAAATGTGCTATGTGTACACCATGAGGTACTACTCAGCCATACAAAATGAATTAATACCTTTTACAACAATCTGGATGGAACTGGAGACCATTCTCCTAAGTGAAGTATCACAAGAATGGGAAAAAAAAAAACACCACATGTACTCACTTTTAAACTGGAACTAACCAATCAGCACTCATGCACAGATGGAAGTAATAGTCAATGGAAATCATGTAGGTGGGAGGGTGGAGGAAGGGATAGGTGAAATCATACCTAATGGGCACAATGTACAGTATCTGGGTGATGGGCACACTTCTAACTTTCACTGAAGCTGTACAAATGCAATCTATGTAGCCAAAATATTTGTACCCCTCTAATATTTTGAAATAAAAAATAATAGTAAAAGGAAAGCTAGACTGAGAAAAACAAAGAAACAAAAAGTATATATTGATGAGTTAATAAAAATATTGTGATCAGAGGCTCACAGGAACCTAACCCTGTATTTCCTCTAGAAGCAATAGTTCAGTCTTTACTAATTCAGTGTTTATAATAATTTTATAAAACACAACTCCTGCAAATAACAAAAATTGCATCCAAATACACCATTGTACTACACTTTATTAATTGCCTATTTAATATCAGATATTCTTTGATTCAAAATGGGGAAATTAATGAAAGACCTTGAATACCAAATTTTTAACTGATGGGAACTTTTGTGAGGAAGTCATAAGAGCTGGAATCAAATATTTATAATGGGAGTCCTCATAAACCCTAACTCTCCCAGGCAAATGACATCAATCTAATCTCACTCGTGCTGAGCAGAATCCAGAGTCATTATTTTTTGACTTGAAACATGATGTATTTCTGGGTGGAAAGAAAGAAATAACGGTAAAAGTTTAAATAATTTTAACTTACCACATTTTTGAAAATGTTCACAAGGTATACTGCTATATATGACTCAAATTAAGTTTGTCAGAAATGGTGAACTGTTAAGTTTAAATTGTGCTAATAAAAATGTATAAGATCCCCAACTATCTCTCTTGTAAGTTCTCACATAAAAGGTTAATTTATTCCAATCAATTAATTTATTGAACATAGAAAGGGCATGTTAAGATACTACTGTAAAATAACTTTTTAAATAATAAGTAAAACTATGACGCAGAAAGTTTTGACCTTTCATGATGGCTTCATTCTTTTATGGTAAATGTAAAAACTACTTACTTCAAGGAAATCTTATTTTTTTCATTTATAATCATATTTTTTAACAGAAAGTGCTATTTAAAAATTTTTGTGAGTTCCTTTCTCTGAAATTCAAGTTATATCAGAAGTGCTTGTTTTTCCAATAATAATGAATCAGCAATAATTTATGTTTTGGTGACTATCTTTTTTTAAAAAAACGCAATGATTCTTAGGTAACTTGTCAAAAGATACTTTGATTTTGAGACAAGTACTGGGCTATTATATTAATTTGTGAGAAAAGGCTGGTATATCTTTCACACTGAGTATTACTTCTAAAAGCTTTGTAGTTTGAAAATCCACACTGGAAGTATCCTAAATGCTATGGTAGATTATTAATTGAAGCAACATTTTATTTAATGTTTCAGTTGTATAATGCTATTATAAGCACTTACTCTGTGTCAGGAATTGAGGTGGTTGCTGGGTATGTATTTTTCTCTAAGTCTGACAGTGACTGTAGACAATAAATATTACTATTCTCATTTTACAGATGAAGGCACTAAGGTTCAAAAGGCCTAAATATTTTGCTCAAGGGTTATTGAAAACTAATATAGGTTGTAAAAGAAAAATAATCAAACATAGGTCTACAAAAACATTGAAACTCATTACTTTTTTCTACTTTCTAAATTGATGTATGAATAAAATCATAAGCTAATATTTACTTTTTAAAAAATTTATAATTTGCAATGACAAACATGGCATAGAACACTGTATTTCTAATTGACTGATCACTGACTGAGGGTTGAAGAAAGCAATATAAAGGATCATTAGCCATTCTAGTTTAGGTAAGCAACTTATCACAAATGTCTTATTATTCTGCTATTTTCTGCCTAAATATTTTGTATCATGTGGTACCGATGCAATACAGGAGAACATTTGTATTAGGACTTCATGACACTCAGTTGAACCCACTGGCTGCTTTTAAGTTGGATTTGTTCACCTTTGACAGGTTGAAAACTTAAATGTACTTTATTGATAGCATCGTACAAGGAATGGAAGTAAATTGTAAATTATTGGTGTCAAATAGTTTGTCTTTCGTAGCATCAAATAAACAGTATTTCCTCATAAACCGCAGCCTCTCTAGCTCTTGTCACTTTGGAATTCTTACATTAATAGTACAAATTGTTTCTTTCTTCCACTTCTGCCTTTTTACTCAATACAATAGCTTAATTTTTTAAGTTAAGATATAGCTCGTATACTAGAAATTCATCCTTTGAAGTATACAGTTCAGCGGTTTTAGTATATTTATAAGGTTGTGCCACCATCACCACTATCTAATTCCAGAACATTTTCATCACCCAGAGGGAAACCCTGCACCCATTAGCAGTCCTTCCCCATTCAGCCTCCGCCCTATCGCCTGGCAAACGCTAATCTACTTTCTGTCTCCATATATTTTCCTACTCTGGATATTTCATATAAGTGAAACCACATAATGTACTTCCCTTTGTGTCTGGCTTCTTTCACTTAGCGTAATGTTTCCATGGTTCATCCACATTATAGCCTGTGAGTACTGCATTTTTTTTTATGGCTGGATAATAATCCATTATATGGATATATCACACTTTATTCATTTGTCAGTACATAGACATTTAGGTTGTTTCCATATTTTGCTATTCTGAATAAGGGTGCTATGGACATTCCTGTACAAGTTCTTTGTGCAGACATAGGTTTTTGTTTATCTCATGGAGGTAGTTAAGGTCTTTCCTTTCATTTTCATTGCTTCCCCCCTCAGAGGGGGGAAATGTTCAGAAATGTTCAGAAATGCCCAGAACAATAGGAACTCTTTATAACCCTGAGTAAGCTTGACAGACGCCCACTGGTACAGCTTCTTAAACCTGAACTCCATTTGCCTGTGTTTTCCCAGAGCCACCTATTGGACAGATGCATCCCCCACATGGCAGTGTCACCCCTCAGAAGAACAGCAACCTGCTTGTGATCATTGTAGTCACCATTGGTGTCATCACAGTGCTGGTGGTGGTGATCGTGGCTGTGATTTGCACCCGACGCTCTTCAGCCCAGCAGAGAAAGTAGGTAACAGCTGGCTCCCAAGAGGAAAGAAGTCACCATCTTTTTGGGCTATGTTTTTGACAGCTCTCTGTCTGTATTCTTTCATAACTCTTCACATTTCCTTATCTCCTGACCCTGGTAAAACCTTACCTTTTGTCTATTTCAGACCTACAGTTAAGTGAGGGCTAAACTTGAAGATTTAATGACAAACAAAGCCACTT
Source organism: Lepilemur ruficaudatus (assembly GCA_963574885.1). Classification (NCBI taxonomy): domain Eukaryota; kingdom Metazoa; phylum Chordata; class Mammalia; order Primates; family Lepilemuridae; genus Lepilemur; species Lepilemur ruficaudatus. The sequence goes on along the minus strand of CAUYRT010043102.1, from coordinate 47,378 downwards.
GGGACCCACTTGCATTTCTGTTTGCTTTTACTTTTCCAGACTACTTCTCAGTTTCAAGTGAGGGCAGCTGTTCCTTAAGTAACACTTGGAGAATGGTCTCTTCCACATCCTTGCTTATGACTCTCTCTATAATCACACACAAAAGGCTGGAGATGTATGTGCCTCTATAAATACTATTTATGACTTTTGACAAGGAGGCCTGTAGGCAGTTAATCAGTACTTGTTGAATGGAAGCCTAAATATAGGATGCCAAACTCAATGTAGTTACAATTCTATGGGGTGTTTAGTTTGGAGGCAGTAGCTAAAGAAGATGTTACAGAAAGCTCAGACACTTGTCCTTGAGGATGCATCAGAAAAATAAGAACAAGTGGTTTGAAGAGAAGGAAAGGGAAATTTATTACTTTGCTGGCAAATGAGGAGGATGGAGACTCCTGTCTGAAATGCTATTGTCCTAATAATAAACAGAAATACAAAGCTTTTAAAGGATGGGTTCTCAGCGTCAGGCAATTACTGTTCAAATGCAGCTGGTGATTCTGATCATCCCATCTCCGCCGAAGACAATCTTGTGACCTCTACCCAGGACCTCCCTTTAGCAGTTCTGGGCTGAGCCATCTCCTTTAGCATAAATAACAAAAGACTTACCCTGTCCCTCCCAACCACTGGTCTGAGGCAGGGTTGCAAGTTTTAGTTCTCAAAAAGGAGTGGGGCATGTTTTAAAGGACAAAATCTTTTTGCTATTGTTTTTCAGGTCATTCCCTATTACATATCCCCCACTCTCAATATTACACTTCCATATCTATGGCAGGAGGGGCAACTACTCTGTTACAAAGAGGAAATACAGAGATTCAAAATGGCCCAAATTTCTTGCCTGAGATTGTCAAAAGATTAAAAGTTTAAATATTTTCATATGATGCAGCTCTAGATCCTAGCACTTGCAGAGAATGTTAGAAAGTACAAAGTTTAGAGTGAAAAGGTGGTTTTAATCTAGCTTATCTCCTTACAGCAACATCCCATAACCAGCATATTAGCCTTGTGTCAGCCAGTTCTTGAAGTTAGAAATAATCTCCTGGCCATTCTCTGCCTCTTTGACTCTCTAGCCCTTTTCAAATCCAGTCTGATGTATCTCTTTCAGCCACACTCTCACTAGATTGACTAGCATAAGCTTCTCTTGTAAGTTTTTGGTTTTGTTTTTTTGACCTCAGGCATAGTGCTAGCTCTGAAAGCCTGAGGCATGGGCCCATAGGTGGCTGGTTTGACAACTGTATACTATACACATGGCTGGACAAAGATTATATAGCAAATAATCTTCCCACTTCTTTTGCTAGTAGCTTAGACCTTCTATTTTAAAAAATCTTATAACTCTAGTTGTTGATCTCTAGAGTATTTTACAGCACTCTAAAGTGAGATGTTTAGGAACAGCATAGGAGAAGAGGTCCATACTGAAGAAAGTGATATAGGGGTATAGACACAGCCTTTGTGTTTAGTTTGTTTCTATAGGAGGGCAAATTTTATATTCAGCTGCATTTTTGAAGTTGGACTGTTTGGAAGCTGATAAGAGTTGGTGTGCTGATCTCAGGTTTACAGTGAGAATCTTGACAGAATGAGCTTAGCTGGGCCAGCCTGATGTGTAAGCATTGTGGGAAATTGTAATGGCCAATAGAGCTTCCAGAGGGCTGGGCACATAAACAAGGCTTGGGGTGAAAAGTAACTGAGTGAGGCATTACTTGGTGCAGCGTTCCCAGGAAAGGGGTTGTGCAAACATGGAATGGTAGAACAACAAAACAGCAGGTCTCTGAAGCAGAGCTGGGGATTCACATAAACAGAGGTGAAAGGAGGCATCAAAGTCACACTTTGCTAATTGTCTTTAAGACATTGATGCATTCACTAAATGAACTTAATTTAACTAAGCCAGCTATCGTGGGTTAGTTTTTTGGTTTTCGTGGGGTTTTTTTTCCCATTGCCATTAGTGTGAGAAGAGTGTTTGAGGGTTATATCGATCTGATGAACCTGGGTTCCTGGATATATTTTATTTTTCCGCAGAGAAAACACTAGTCTTCTCAAGTCCTAAAAGCGGGATTTGACATCATTTTGAGAAACTCTCAAATCATCTTAAATCCTCTACCCTGAGCAATGTGGTAAAAGTTTAAATCTTTCATTTGGAAAGAGTAGTACCCTGGGTATGACTTGTTGCTAACATTAGGGAATGAATTAAAGAACAAATGATTCCATGGATGACTGAAAACCCAAAAGAAAGTAAATTTACAGCTGCTTGATTTGGTTTTTCCTCACCCCACCCTCAAAGTCTTTTAATATTTACTTGGTTTTTCACACTTTGTTTTATATAACAGACTCATTGGCATTTATTTTGGTCTCTTTGTTTACATATATTAGCAGAGAGAAAGAGAAAAAGAAAATTTTCTCCTTCAAGTTATTTCTGAGGTTTAATTTTGTTTTTCTTGAAGACCATGAGCCCCTGACATCACCACCATTGAGCCCTTTAAAACAAATTGAGTAATGCAGGTGAAAGCAAAATCAATTCCAATCTGAAACAGAAATAAAACCCTGTACAGCACTCTCAGAAAAATGGAATTTTAATGTAATTAATAAAGAGAAGTAGGAAACACATTCATGGGTTTCTTTAATATCTCTGGGAGTGCAGGAGAATGTAAATGTTTCTTTGTGTTTTGTTGGGGAAGTCGAATTATATCCAAGTGGATTGAAACATTTTTATGGACTATCAGTAATACCTTATTCAAGTTAGTGTCTATGCATTTTATCCTTTGGTTTATAGAGTTTTAAAATTTATGTGTGTGTGTGTATATTTAATAATGAGCCATGCTATCTGATTCACAGTCTAGTGGATAGGATTTCATTTTTATGATGTAAACTAGCTAACAAAAATTAGAACCCAAGTTCTAACTCTGGTTCTACTATTTCTTGTATTAAATTAATTATGTCACCTAAGGGATGACCCTTAATTCCTGGGGGCCAGTTTCTTCAAATATAATGAGGAAATGGGACTAAATACTTTCTATCATCCCCTCTACCTTTAAAACACAGAATTCCTCCATGGAATATCACTAAATTAGAGATTTATGTGGTAGCATCTAGCTTTAAATTAATATGAAATAAAAAATAATTTTCCATTTCTTTCTAGTTATTTATTAATGTAAAAATTTTATGAGATTATAGTAGAATATTATAATATGGGAAAGTTATATTTTATGAAAACTTCAAGTTGATGAAATTTTTTTTCTGTTTTTTTAATAGACAATAACATTTTCCTGGCCAACAAACAGATCACATGTTATGAGTTAAAATTTATTTACAGATACCAAAGGTAAAATATTTGACATGGAGCATATTCTGGAAATTCAGTACAAATGGTTATTACTCTTCTAAGGAAGTTATCTGGATAGGTTATCGGCAATATTGTCTTAACATGTTATGTTTATATATGTAAATAAATCGCAAGGTTCACTTGACAGAATTGCTTGCTGGTCAGCTGAGCCTTCTGTGTGATTTAACATGTGCACAGCAAGTTTTAAAGACTAGCACACATTCAAATTTTGACAAATAATTATTTTCAGTACTGAAGATCAAATGTTTAAGCTCTTCAATGAAATCCGTATTTTAACTACCATAGGTCACTTTCACTGATTTTCAACTTTTTAATATTTTAATTGTTTTTCAGTATTCACCTCATAGGGATTTTAACTGGCAACTACTTAGGACTTCAACATATCTTAATTCCATTTCAGAAAATACAGATATATTTGAGCACCTAGAATTTGTCTTGGTTTCTAATACAAGTTTTTTTGTTTGTTGGAATAGCAGTTAGTAGAATAAAAATAATGAAGATAGAGAACAAAAAGGCTAGAAACCTTGGGGAATAATTTGGTTGGAGAAAGAGGGAAAATATTTATACTTCCCAATGTAACTTTTCCTAGTTAACTTGTAATCAATTCTTCACACTCACTTCCAGCTTCCTTACTTCCTAAAGCCTTTCCTAAACCCCTGTTGGGGCAGAATGTTCCTGCTCAATCTCCATCAGATCTTGGGCATATCTTTTGGTCACTGGAAAAGTACAAAGCTGTTTATTTATTTGCCTCTTGCAGTTAACTTTAGAAGAGGATACCTAAGCACATAGTGGGAACTAATTTATTACAGTGTGGCAAAAGAATCTGTAAGATGATAGTTGTATTTTAGAACTTTAATGTAAGTTGCATAAAATGGACACTCAACCAATGTTGGTTTTTATCCATTCCTATCCCCAACATACTGATTAAAAGTGGAAAAGAAAGAAACTCTCCTTAGAGTAATAGGTTATGTATAAAATAAGGAACAGGTGGATCAATAAAGAACGAAAGAAGAAACTTTCAAAAAATACTTCCATGTCAATAATGGAAAATTCTTATTATTCAATTCAAAAAATCATTGCATGCTTAGTATGTGATCTGCATCATAAAAGGGAAAAAATCTGATTAATATTAACTCATGAGCTTAAAATCTTTCTGCAATGACCCACTGACTTCTTGATATTATTGAAAGTGTTTCTGTTGGAGGTAAAGCCTCCCATGATTTGGTCCCTTCTACGTTTTCAGCCTTACACCTGCCATGCTCCTGTGCATGCTCCTTACTCCAACAATGCAGAAACTCCCAGGAGCCACACCATTTTTTATTCATTGACGGAGCTCCCAATGCCTTACTCATGTTTGTTTTGTAGTACTTACCACATTTCTTGACACATAGTCAGTATTCTATAAATGTTAACTAGATAAATAAATGAATAAATATTGTAAAACAATGGATGATGTTAGAGAAGTGGAGGAAACAGAATTTGCTCCAGTATCACCGGAGGCATTGGGTTATCACAAAGGGAGCAACTGGACAGCTCAGGAAGAGGACAATCATTGCCAAAGTGTGTGGTATAGAGAGAGATGAAGGAAACAATTCAGATATTCTAAGATTGCATTGACTTAAATGGTCAGGAAGGCTCCCTGAAGGAGAGAGGGAACCTTAAGGAATAAGTAGTTTGTAAGTAAATAGGATTGTGAAGGCATTCTGGGCAGAGGCTAAATAAATAAACAAAAAAAAAAAATGAAAAATAGCACACTAGTACTTGATTATGCTAGGAAAGCTATGCCGTGGTATGAGAAGGAGAAAGCAGGGAGCCTTGGAGGATTCTTTGCTTTGCCTTTATTCAAGAATACACGGGATAGGAAGACACTTTCTGCTCTAAAGCTATTTTGAAAGCAGAAAGATTATTGGTACCTATGGGAAAAGATGTATTGGGTATTTGGGGAAGAGATAAATATGTGAAATATTCTATATCTAATAGAAAAACTAGCTTTAAAATAAAAGAAAAAAACCAAGTAATTCACTAAGACAGTGCTTCTCAAACTTTAGGTGCATCAGAGTCACCTGGAGGGCTGTTAAAACACAGATTGCTCCCCACGTCTCCAGGTTTCTGATTCAGTAGCTCTGAGGGGGCCTGAAAATGTGCATTTCTAACCAGTTCCCAGGTGCTCCTGATGCCTCTGGTCCCCGGACCACACTTTAGCCACCACTGCACTAAGAGCGTCTGCATACAAACTGTGGAGATTCCAATGGTGAAACAGAGGAACCGTGGGCTGCAATGAGCAGTAGTCATATCAGCACACCAACAGATGGGCAGAAGGTCAGGGTGACAGCTGTTCCTGCAGGTTTTAAGACAAATTTCAGACAATTTAGTTAGGAGCATATGTCAGTTTTATTACAAACCTGCTGTGGTAGAGGTGAGGGGATTGGGGTTGGCCTTTCCAAAGCCAAAGATTCCTCTCTTGATAAGAGATATTATAGGATGCAAAGGTGGTTAGAAAGTCATTAATAGAATATGTACAAAAAGAAAATAAAGTCTGTTTAGAGATCTTTAGATTCTTAAATGACAGTCAGCTGGGTGGGTGAGTAGCTTCTAGGAAGTGTTCTCAATATATTGAAACCCATCAGAAAAATGCCTATGCATTTTATCAGGAATGATAATTTCTTCCCAGATGGAGGTTTTAAATCACAGCACATAAAAAGTTCTGCCTTAGCACAAGTTGTTTGAAACTATTTTTAAAATAGAGGACAGCTGGGGAGTCGTGGTACTGGAGTCACAGGGACTGGCCGATGAATGAATGAATGAAAAGGAATAGGTATAACCAAGGGGAAACCAGAATTCATGATTTATTACTGGTTTCAAAAATTGTTTGGCTAATGTACCAACTACTTACATACTGAGTTACCATGAGGCATCTGACTGTGCTGTCCTGGATTTGGGAATTGGTACTGTGGGAAGTCACATAGATGCTGGCATTAAGTTATTTAGCATTTTGAACTGGTAGAGAGAAAGTTAACATGGCGAAGCGTCCCAGTTTGAGAATGACATTACATTCTTCTATGAAGTTACCAAGGATAGATTATATAAAGAGCAATGTGTGAGCTGCAGATGAGTTTCCTGTGGGCGGGTGAAGTATGCAGAAATGAACTGGAGGAATGGATGGTTAGCAGTGAGTTATCTTAGACACAGGAAAGAGATCTAGGAGTTATTTCAGACCATTGTCTAGAAATGCTCCACAGCAGTGTGGAGCTGCTAGTAGGAAATCAGCAAAATGCAGGTAGTTGTATTTTTTTCTCTATGAAGCTACAAAATAGATTAAGTCTGTGGTTCTTTGTCTCCTGTTCTCATCAGCACGCTTCAAGAAAGTCAAAAAAGAAATGTTATGGAAAATTCAACAAATCACAACACCAAACATTTATTAATCGCCTAATATTTACAAAGCTGCTTATTTGGCAGTTGGAAAATCAAAGCCACTCCCAATGGCTTTGCATAGGTTACAAAGTATTTTCACTGAGAGCAGCTTGTTTGAACCACTTAGCAACCATGGAATGCAGCGATCATAATAAAGTGTTCATTGCAAATTAGGGAAGTGGGAAGGAAGTGCTTCTCCCAACTTCTATCAAAGCTAGATTTTAACTATTTGCATTCTGTCTTACAGGAGACATTATTTTAAAAGAAATAGACATTATAAGTAGAGATTTTTAAAAATTATAAAAGTGGTAGAACAGAGGTCAAAAACTATTTCTGAAAAGGGCCAAATAATAAATACATTGTTTAGCATTTTCAAGCCATATGTTCTCTGTCATAACTATCCATTTCTGCCATTGCAGAACAAAAATGAAATGAGCATGGCCATGTTTTAATAAAACTTTATTTACAAAACCAGGCTATAGGCAGATTTGGCTTGCAAATCTGTAGAGAATGGCTAGCATGAAGCATCGTGCTACTTAGCATGCATGCAGAGAGCCTTTGAATCTCACTAGCCCCCAGAAGAGATTATAGCCCCCCCCCCAAAAAACAAATCTATGATTGCTTAATATTATTCAGGCAAATAAAAGACATGCGAAACACATTTTCAAACTGCGTTCTTCTCTTTTCAAAGGACGGGTCTCACTGTGTTTGAATCTAGATACTTAGTGACTGCAAGGCAAAAGTGTTTTATTCTCCGAAGAATGTCCTCTAGCGACCTTTTGTTTTTGAATAGCAAGCTTCCCAATTGCACATTAAATTATACAGCTGAGGTATAGACTTTCTTCTAAGCCCCGATCTTAGCTGTTGGCACAAATTCTGCCCTTTTTATTTCCATTTGACCTTTTGACGCAACTCCTTCATTTATCTCCTACACAGATGTTGCAGTCAGGTACCTTATGCCTAGCTCCAAAGATTGGCATATGGCTCTCTCCAACCCATTGTCACCTTGCGCATGAATCTGCAGCCAGTGAAGCTGGAGTGAGGAGCTCTCTGGCAGACAGCGAGGCCCTCGGGATTCAGCACCGCATCTCCTATAATGCGGTGAAGTTCCAGGGGAGAAGAGGAAAGGCAGCCAAGAGGAGCCTGCCAATTCCTGGGTTTCACAGGGCTCCTCCTGGGAGTCCTTTTGTTTCCTTCCCTGCTTCTAACTTGAATTGACTGAGGAAAGAGAAGGACATGCCGCTGAATAGAGGCTCTCACTTTTGCCTTCTCACTTTGTTCCATAGGAAACGGGCCACCCACAGCATTGGCAAAAGGAAAGGCAGCCAGAAGGACCTCCGACCCCCTGATCTTTGGATCCACCATGAAGAAATGGAGATGAAAAATATTGAGAAGCCATCAGGCACTGACCCCACAGGAAGGGACTCTCCCATTCAAAGTTGCCAAGATCTCACACCAGTCAGCCACAGCCAGTCAGAAACCCAACTGGGGAGCAAAAGCACCTCTCATTCAGGTAATTATCTGCTCCCTGGCGTCTGGGAACACGCCATTCTGAGCCCCACAGGAGAGTTTTCCACTCCTTCTATGGTGGTATCTTTCTCACCAACTTGAATGTCAATATGGGTCATTTATCAATAATTAAAATAATCCAATATAAATTTGATTGATTAACCAAGATTGATTAACCAATTGATTAACCAATTAGTTAATAACCAATTAGTTAAATGTCCTTCTTCTCTGTTATCTTATTACCTGTCTTTTATAATTTTAATTATTCTTGAAACTTCTAAGAGTTTAAAAGTAATACAGATGGAAAATATTGAAATGTGAAGCCTAACTGAATTGATTGCTCTTTGTTAAATCTTGAGCAAAAATTTTTTTCACGGCAATACAATTTGAAGCCAATATATTTTTTAGTTCCCTAATTCTATAGATAATTGAAAGATGATTCTAAATCTGCTATCAATTCTTTATGGTAAAAAATCAGATAAGGGAACTTGAAGTATAAAAAAATCAAATATTCTGTTACTTTGATTAACGTTGAAATCAGCAGTCATCCCCATATAATTACATTTTATGATCACCAGCCGGTCTTGATGGAGTCTGTTTGGAAGCTATGTTACTATACAAAGGAATCTGAAGAGAAAAGCCTACTGTTCAATGAATTGGTTCAGAAAATCACTGGTATCCAGAAATAACTAAGAACACTAGAAAGTGGTTATAAGATAGTTCACTTTTTGTGGGTCCTCATATTATCTAAGTGCTTATAGGAAATAGAAATATCAACCAAATACTCTTAAAAAAAATCCTTGGTCTGCTCATGAGGTGACTATAGAATGAGTAGCTGATGTTTTTAAACTGAATTAAAATATTTTAGTTATTTGGAAGTGTGACTGGTTTTATTGTATTCTGTCAGCTCAGAATTGCATAAATAAGGAATTCGGTTTCTTATTTTCAACCATGGATTGTTGAATTTGTTTTTCTAGCCCTTGAATGATGTGTTAGGTAGCTTCCTTAACTTCTCCCTCACTTTCAGTTATTTCTTTTTTCTTTTTTTGTTTTTAAACCATGGAAGCATACTGAAGAACTTTCCTGTTATTAAAGGGTAGTCAGTCTAGTTTTGTTAAAATCTGTAATCTGAAATTTAATTAAAGATTCTGCCTCCTTCTGGCCAGCTAGACTTTAGGCTCGGAGGTCTGGAGGGGGTTTGTTCTTTTTCCTTTTGTTCTTTTGTTCTTCCTCTTTTATTTTTTTTTAACCTTCCAGAACTTCAGAGTGAAATGGATTGGTGAGGTCAGGCAGAAGGATGGGGGCACAGTCTGTTCCGGAAGCACCTTTGCATCTGTCCCTACCGCTCCACTCTTCCTGGATCTGTGGGGGAAGAACGATGGGATGAAAGAAGGCAGGGGAGGAGGGAGGAAAGAAAGGACTGTTTCGAGTTCTTCACTGCGTTTTGGGACACATGGTCTGGCCTCTGTGGGTTATCCACATTCTGGGTCTTTTATGCAACACAAGTATGATTCTTTATGGGACCTTGTGGGATTCCTCCATTGCCCAGTTCCATGATGTGAGACACCAAGTCAGGGCTTAATGCCACTCCAGCGGGCATAGCTCACCTGTTACCTCATGGGGTCTCTGGTGGGCCAGCACACTTGGAAAAATCCCAGCAAGTGGAATCAAACCTGACCAACTTTCCACATGTCCACTTGCCCGTAAGGAATCCCCTACACCCTTACCAGGCCCAATTGTGAGAGAGCATGGGCTCTACCACCGGCCCTGTCTCAGCCCTGCTCTCCTCGACTACCTTTTCCTCTGCTTAGATGGACATAGGGTAGACCAGCAAGCCTGCTGCCTGAACAGGCTTCCACCTGGGGAAGGAATGAAAAACAGACCTGCTTTGCAGGAACCTCTACATTTCACAGGTGATTCCTCTTGCAATTTTGTTCTTGACTGGACTCAGGACGAAGAGGACAGCTGGGGGGAATAGAATTGCCTCTCTGCCCTCAGAAGGTTTTGCCAAATGACTTCAGCACACCTCCTTCTTGCCTTTTCCCTTTATCTTTTATGTAATGAGATGACATTTAGGGGCAGCCATACTAGTTTTGGTGTCTCTTAACAAATCCTGGGGGAAGGTTCAATCCCAAATGTCTGTTGTTTTCTTTAGAATGAGGGGGTATTGTGCCAATTTGTCCTGAATTTGAGGATCTAGTTCCAATTTTGTAATAACAGGGAACGTAGCCCTCAAAATCCTGCAAATTTTACTTTACATTACATTGTGTTCATTGTGTTGTTTTCTCCTGGTTAAAAGAATAAGACTCAACATTAGTAAATAGCATTACCAAGAAGCATTATCTTTAACAATGGGGTTTCTGAGTAGGCAATAACTTTGTAAGGAGAGATTACTCTATGTTAAGTTCTGTGATTGGCACTCGTATACATTATCTTAATCCTCACAAAATACTTTGAGTTAGGTGCTGTTATTATCTTCATATAATAAATGAAGCAACTAAAGTTAAGAAAGATTAAGTAACATGCCCAGATTTCAGAGCTAGTATCAGCCAGCCAGGACCAAAAATCCATTTGACTCCAAAATTCATGCTTTCTTGATCCAATTTCAGTTAATTTTGTAATACTTTTATATAAGTGCTTATCCTATTTTCTGCCCATGAAATTAGCTCTTTGGATAAAACTAGAAATTAATTTGCAATATTTATACTTTAGCTAGGAAAAGAAAATTGAATTGAGCAATAGCTGAGTTAACAACAACAATATAAATTTCATCAAGTGAAATTTACTTACTGCTTTTACCCATCCTTTCCTACTTCCAGTATCCAAGCTGCTTAAACAAAACCTACTTTATTCCCTAACCATCCAAATGAGTATCCTACTAAAATATCTAGGAATTAAGATGATAAAAGTCGTTTCTTCATGACACATCTTTTCTATACTTGGAGGATTTCAAAACTCTTTTCTTCACTTAACAGTTTACCACAGAGAAAGACAAGTGTTTAGATCTATTTGATCTCCATGACTTATAAACAGAATTTGCTTTCTTGAAATGAATTTGCCCTGTAGTATAATTCTACTGCAATAAGACCACAGGATTGTTTATTACTTTCACTTCTCGAGAATGAAGAAGTAAATTTCAACATTATGGCAGTTGGTGGTATTCAATTTTTTTTTAAAAAATGATGTTCAATGAAGTGAATAACATTTTGAAAGGACTACATAACACCTAATGGCCAATTTGACTGAATACTTACTTTTTATTAGATATTTTGAATTATTTAAATGTTTACTAAATCTTTTATTTAAATTTCCCAACCCTGTTTGGACCAATGGTGAATAATGTCAGGTGGTCTCTTTAAGAGACAAACCACAAAGTGATACTACCACAAAATTTTATACTCGAAAAGAGTAATAGAAAAACAATTTTGTTCAAGTTCCTAATGAATTCATATAATACCAAGTACAGTCTATTCCTAGAATAAAAAAGTAATGGCAAAATCAAAAACATAGACACATAGTCACCTAAGAATATCAAATGGCTTATTAGAAAACTGTTACCCTAGTTGAATCTAGAATTACTTTTTCTTTTTCTTTTTTTTTTGAGAACCACATAAGATAGTGTTCTGATTTTTGCTTTCACTGTCAAACATAATTTTGAAAACTAAAATGGAGGAAGGGCTATATTGCATTTAACTGATACTTTTACTCTTTCTGTTGTTTATTCTTCCTTTTTAATTGTGTAAGATTCCTTTTATTGTTCCCTGTTTATAGAGAAATTCCATTGGCTATTTTTTGAGGGTTGATCTGCTAGAGACAAATTCTCTTTGTTTACCTTAATTGGGGAGTGACTTAATTTCACCTTCATTCTTGAAGTATATTTTGGCTGGATATTGTGCATCCAACTCTGGGTTGAGAGTTCTTTGTTAGCACTTGAAAAATGTGTTACTTACTTCTGGCCTCCTTGTTTTCTGATGAGAAATCCCTTGCCATTCTAATTGTTTTACCCCTATAAAAAAGTTATTTTCCTCTCACTACTTTTAAGATTTTGTTGCGGATGTTGTCTTTAATTTTCAGAAGTTGAACTATTACATGCCTGGCATGAATTTCTTGGGTTTTTCCTGTTTGGAATTTACTAAATTTCTTGAATCTATAGATTTATGTTTTTTGCCAAATTTGGGAAATTTTCAGCCCTTAATTCTTTCAATATTTTTCAGCCCCACACTCTTTTTCCTCTTTTTTTATTGCCATTTTGGATACTAAGTTTTCTACAGAAAAGAGTCTCTTTCTTTTTGTTTTGTCCCAAAAATTATGCTTTTCTGATGTTGCTGCTTTAAAACCCACACAGTTTTAAATGCTCTGGTCTCCTAAGAAACTTCTTCAGTATTTTTATAATTGGGCTGTACTTCCTTCCTTCCTTTCTTTCTTTTTTTTTTTTTTTTTTGTGGATAATTTTTAGTCAATCTTGGGACCTTTATTCCTCTCTTCTGTTTTCTGTACAGTTTTTCCAGACATCCTGCTTTCCACAAAGATTTTGTAGCTGTTGCTTTAGTAATAGCTTTGCTGGAAAGTATTATTTATTTTTGTTCTTATAAGAAATTTGAATTTGTCCTGTTTTCTGGTTTTTGGTCATGCTGGATCCTAAAAAGACTCGCATGGTTGTATTTGTCATATATGGTCCTGTACTTTTGGAGGATGTGTGGACAGATTTAGGCAGGTACTCTTATCTCACCCATGTGGAAGCTTCTCCCAACATTATTTTTAATTTAAACTTTATTAACTATGATGTTAATTTTTAAAAACAGTGAATGCATGTGATAAAAGCACAAAAAGTTATGAAATAGTACCCCAAATAGTAAAAAGTATGTTTGCCTCTTCTCGTCCCAAATTCCTAATCCCTTTCACAAAAGAAAAGCAATGTTAAAAATTGTGTATCTAACTTTCTTACACAAGTATAATATATATACATATACATATATACACATGCATATGCAGTGTATCTGTGCACAGTTTACTTTTATATGTATATTACAAAAATGGGCACATATGATCCACACTATTCAGAACTTTTATCTTTTTCTAAACATATATTTTTACCATTCAAATCTGCATATATCATTTTTATCCTTATTTTAAATAACTTTTTAGTGTGATATTTTATGGAATCATAAACATGCCCATTGGTATTTTTGAAGAATGTAATTTATTTCCTATCATTTTGTAGTAAGATTTAATATCTTTGGGCCTAAAGTATTAGTTTTATAAATTATAGTAAATTAATGGAATGGAAAATTATGTAGCTGTTAAAAATTATACTACTGACAATAATTGACAGAGAAAAGAACTTTGTGTTATTGTTTAAGCCTGTTACAAATCAGTATGGCATAATGCAATTTTTGAAAGATAAATATGTTAGTATACATCCTCCACTTTCACGTATTCATACACATGCAAAAATTATAAGCATCAAAATTTAAATAGCAGTTTATTCTGGGCAATGAGGTTACACCTAATTTTATTAATATTTGTACAACAAAGTTGTATAATTTGAATAATAAGGAAGTAGATATTATCATTTAAAACATCTGTAAGACTAAAAAGGCATTTGAATGTCTGGCTGGAAATTATATAAAGTGCAGCATTATTGAAGAAGGTGTGTTTCTCAGGAGTATGTTTTCTTTTTTAGGTCAGGATACTGAGGAGGCAGGGAGCTCCATGTCCACCTTGGAGAGGTCACTGGCTGCACGCAGAGCTACCCGGGCCAAACTTATGATCCCCATGGACGCGCAGTCCAACAATCCTGGTGAGTCAAGATTGAGACCACAGTTCATTCTTTCAATGAAGAAATGAAACGCTTTTGCTTGCATCTTTTCTATAAAATATCACATTATCGAAAATAATTAGAGTTTTCCTTGAACTTTCTGGGCAAACGGAAACAATGAAGAATGACTAAAACCATATCATTTATAATTAGAAGTCAGAGTTCTTCCTCTGAAGTTGTCCTGTATTTTGTATACGATGTAATGGTCTGTCTGTTGGCAAACGGCTACGTATTTAAGAAATTGTAAAAAATATGAATTTATGTAAAAAGAGATGAAATTTCTGTTAATTAATTTCTTATTGACCTTATTCTAATGATCATCTTATAGCTTTTTCTTTTACTTTTTGATAGGTCCAATTTTCACTCTTAAATAACCTAGCTCCCTTGAAGCAGGTGTTGTCAGATACCCACTTAACTAGCCCCTCCTTATTGAAGTTTTCTGTCATCCTCCCACATGCACTGAAGATATTAGTGTCTGGGGATCACTTCCTTTCCAATTATCTCTATGATCAATCTTGGTAATTACAGTATTCATGAAGATAATCCATCTGATACCCTGGACTGTTAGTTCCTTTATGTTACCTGCAATGATACTGGTTCTTTCCCACTCCATTCATAATTCCATGTCATATCAAACCAATACAAAATGTCAGTTTCTATCATCCCTCTTTCTATCACCTTATTAGTTTCCTGCTCACTTATTTTATTGCCCCCTTGCCAACAATTCTTCAATCCCACTAGGACCTCCAATCCATTAACTCTGCCACCTTCCTGCCATCCCTCATCCCCCTCATGTCCTCATTTCCCTCCAAACTCAACTTAGGACCCATAGTCATTTATTATCTCCAGTCTCATCTCCCTTTCCCTCCTTCCCCATCTTACTCACCTGAAAAAAAATCTCAGCCCTGGTTAAATCGGCAGCTCCACCAATTCCTAACAGCCGAGTGCATCTGGAGACAAACACAGAACCTACTTACTGGGTCTTTAGGACCACACGACCAAGGTGTTCTCTCATCTATTTGGAAATGCCACTGCATTTCTCTAGTGCTTCATTGTTTCACTTTATAAGATGCATGTCTTATATTTATTCTTACTTTTCAAACTTCAGTGCCTCTCTTCTTTCCCTACTCTTAGCTAATAATCTTTCTTCTTAGATCACCAAGAAATGAAAAGCATTCGGGAAATGTCATCCTCTTCTTCCATCAAATCTAGTTGATCTGTGTGTGCTCCTCTCTGAGGCTCTTGTTGCCATCCCTTCTAACCCACTTAGGGGCCCTTATTCTGTAATTACCCCTTTCCTTTCCTTTCCTGCACCATCAGTTTTCCTTCCCTACTGATCACTGCATAAGCATACAAGCAATTAGCATTCCATCCTAACTCCTGTTTTAAAAGATACTCACTTGATATCACTTCCCTGCCCAACTAAAGCCCCATTTCTCCTTTTCACTGAAAAATGTAAAAAGCTGTCTATACTTACCTTCTATTTCTAATTTTTCTTATTATTTATAAAAAGATATTTACAGTACCTCTCCACTGAAATCATGGTTGCCAAGGTTATCAATAATCTCCACATTATCAAACCAAATGGTCAAATCTCAGACTCTCAGCAAGATTTAGCATAGACTCTTACCTTTTTCCTGAAACATTTCCTTCTCTTGGCTTGTAGTATCCTACATGCCTCAGGTTTTCTTACTACCCCACTGGCTGCTCCTCCTCAGTATCCTTCACTTATTTCTCCTCTTCTTCCTGGTCTCTAAGAGTCAGAGAGTACCCCAGAGCTCAGTCTTCAGGCTTCTTCTCTCTTCTGTCTACACTAGAATCTTAGCTAATGTCATCGAGACCAAAGGCCTTAGAGCTGCCTAATGCTGATGACTCTCAGCTGATTCTCCAGCCTAATCTCTTCCCAGAATCCACATCAATTTCTATACCAACTGTCAATCCAGCTTCTCCAAATGGCTATCTATCAACCACATCAGCTATGTTCAAACCAGAAACCGTGCCTTTCCATAATTTCCTCTCCCTACCTGTGAACCTGATTGTTTTGCTATTTTTCTTATTTCAATAAATGGTGCCACTGTTCATCTGTTTACTCTGGTTAGAAACTCTAATTTCATGCTTCTTTATTTTTATATCCTCACAACCCAAATTCAATCTTTTATGGAATCCTATAGTTTCTGCGTTCAAAACATGCCCCAAATCTGACCGCTGTGTTCCGTCTTCACTGTTTTGCCCTTATCCAAGCCACCACCGTCTCTTACCAATGACTAGACTATAGCTATAAGCTTGTAACTAGTCTCTTCTCTTTAGCTCTTGCCCCTACACAGCAGTCTTTTAATATATGAATTAGATCATGTTACTCCACTGTGATTTTCCATCACATGCAGAACAAAATCCAATAAATACACCATGTCCTATAAAGGCCTATGTGATCCTGCCTCTGGGCTCAACCGTCACTTCTTCTCCTTCTACCCCCTTCTGTAATCCATTACAGCCATGTAACCCTCTCCTCTGTTCCTTGGATAATAAGCACATCTCAGCTGAGGGACTCTGCACTTGCTGTCTCTTGGCCTGAAATCTTTTTGTAGACGTTTACACAGCTCATCGTTCATCTCAATCTGGTCTTCATTCAACTGTCATCTTCATCAACAGCCTAGCCTGACCATTGTCCGCCATAACATCTCTGGTTACTGTATGTCTTTATTCTGCTTCATTTTTCTTCGTTAATGCATATCACTGCCCTACCTGTTTATTTTTGTATTAATTTATTATTATTATTTGCTTCCTATATTTTAGTATAATCATTACAAGGGCACGGATTTTGCCTATTTTGATCACTTTGCATCCCCCAATACCCGGAACAGTGCCTAGCACGTAGTAGGGATTCAATCAGAACAATTTGGTCAAATGAATGAGTTAATAGTTGTTTCTTTCTACTTACAACATGCCATGTTCTCCCATGGTCCGGTACATTTTCTCTCAATTTTACCAGAATAAGCGTAAAAAATTACACTTTACAATGAATGCCAACTGTTCAAGCCATGGAGTAGACACTCTTATTATGCCCCTAATTATAATGTTCTCTCATTTACTGGTGAGAGAGCTAAGGCTTGGAGAGTTAAAGTAACTAGCTAGCAGTCACACAGCTAGTACATGGTCGACCTAGAATTTGGACTAAGAAGGTCTGATTTCGGAGTTCTGTGCTCTTAATCATTATGCTCCCAGCTGTAATACTCTGGGAAGCTATTGTCCTTTTTCTTTTATTCCTTTCACTACACAGAGAGATACTATGCACTTAGCAGCCTCTTTTTTTCCCCTCTAGCTGCTTTCCTCTTGTAACTAAGTTCTATCTGTGCCAATCTTTTATTGCTTTCTTCTCAAAAATCATTGTACTTTAGAATCTGTGGGGCCTTTCTGCCCTATACACATCTTTGCCCTGTACACGTCCAGTAAGTTCCCATATCCCACTGATTTTTCTTTCACAATACCTTTTCAGTCCCTGGCTACCCTCCCATTTTCAACAGTCATATTCTCCTCTTTGCAACCTCACATCTGAACTGTCAAGACAGGTTCATAATAAGTCTCCTTGTCTGTAGCATCTTCCAGACTCTTATGTATCCTGCTTGCCAGATTTCTTCCTAAAACAACTTAAACATGGCATTCCACTCCATAAATTTCTCCAATGGCTTCCATTGTCTGCCAAGAAAAAAACAAAACAAAACAAACAAAAGAGCCCTGCAAACTTCTTGGCATATCATATTGGAATCTAGTTTCCTCTTGCTATCCCCTTAAATGGACCCTAGACTCATGCTAAGCGAGACGAATTGCCAGTCCACAAATATGCATTGCCCTCCACTTGTTTTCCCTTTGCACATTTCTGTCCTTTTGGAATGACTCAATGGATCACTCAACTTAACAAAGCTTTATGTATCTTTCAAAGACCAGAGCAAATATTGATGCTCTCCTGGAATTCTCTTTTGATTACTCTATCCAGAAATAATGGCTCTCTTTTTTATGTTTGAATAACATTTCTTTATACCACTTTTATGGCATTTATTACACATAGTACTGCCTTAGGTGCTTAGGCATTCAAGTCCAAATCTTCCCCTCCTCTAACAGGTTGTGAATTACTTCATGATAAGGAGGTAATGTATCTAATTCATCTTCATATTGTATAGCTTATTATCTAGCACAAAATTGGTACTTGCTAAATATCTGTCAAATGAATGGATAAGTAAATGTATTATAACAATGTGTTTGTAGCACATCAGTGTTTAAGGGCTCTTTTTTTTATCAGTTATAAATAGAATATCTTCTAACAAAATTTTCTGATGTATAAAGGGCAGTTAAAATTGTTTTCATTAAACAGGAAAGAAAATAATGAACTTTAGAAAGAAAAAGAAATAGGAAATAGAATCCAATAAGTATGGAGAACTTTTGAATATCATCCATTTGATAAATACCTTGAAAATTATTGTTTCATTTTAATCTTCACAATATTATCATGTGTGAGATTAGCCTGATTTTGCACATGGGAAACAGAGACTCAGAGAGCCTCAGACAGCTTAAGCAACTTGCTCCAGGGTACACCTGGACAATCCTCACCACTATGTTATACTGCTTTTCCAAAAATAAGGATGGCTTGCATGCCTTATATTATTCATATCCTTTTTTAAAAATTTTTTTAAAGGTAACATCTGCAATTTACAAACATGGAAACTTAAGTTCTGAAAGTCTGAACCTAAAACCTATGCTCGCTCTATCCACAGTACTGGGCTGCCTCATATTGTCTGGAACTCTGAGTTCCTTTATGCCTAAAATAAGAAACCTACTCTTGCTCCTAGCATCTTACTCTATATAAATGAAGCCCACAAAATAGTCAGCAACTTATTTTTATTATTTTTTAAATTATCAAATAGTATATGTACATGGGTTTAAACCGTTAAATTTATAAAATTATAAATTCCAAAATTTACAAGGATATTCTGATTCAGCAATTCCATTCTTAGATGTATTCTACTCTTGGGAATGTACTCAACAGAAATACATACTATGGTCACCAAAAGATTCATACATGAATGTAGGCTATTTGTCATACCATGTCTTCATTACCATGGATAAATACATTGTAGTATATTTATATAATAGAATACCATGCAACGATAAAAGTGAACAAACTAAAACAATGCAAAACAATATGGAGAATCTCACAGATATAATGTTGCAATACATAAACTGATACATCTGTATAATTTGATTTACCTAAAAATTCAAAAACAAGCAAAATGATCCCTGATGTTAGAAGGGACGATCAGACACCTTCTGATACTATTCTGTTTTTTTGCCCTGAGTGAGGGATACCAGGCATTTCACTTTGGAAAATCAGTGAATACCACTTAATAACTTCAATAAGAAATGAAGAGACAATAGAATATGTATCTTTTTAAATAACTTGGAGACATCGCATTCTTTGTTATCTTCAAGGTCTGTGCTGGCGAAACTGTATCCAACAAAGGGAAATTACTTCAACATATAACCACAGTTTATTTTAAAATAAATTCTTAAACTTTCTGTAAATTATTAGTCTTTTTACATCTGATGTGATTGACAAGACCTTAGAGAACTGTGTTGACAAAATCGTGTATCTGTATCTTGACAGAGTTATGATTTCATTTCGAATAAGTAGATACATTTACTGATGGTCCTATTTGCAATTATTTATATTTACTGTGTTATTGAGTCTTGTATAAGTCTCATATAAACCAATACCACAGAATTGTTCAGATTTCTAGTCACATGTATAAAGATGTTTGCTGTTCCATTTAGGAATCATTATTTTTACAGGGTTATTATTTTCTTTCTTCCGTGACATTTCTTACTATGCTCCACAAAATGTTAATTAGCAGATAAAATATAGGCTATCTGAAGTTGTTTTTTGATTCTTAAAACCCACAGGGAAAACATATTTCATTTCATGGAAAGGCAAAATCTGCTTGTTTGTCTAAGATTATACTTCTTGGTGGAAAACATTATGTGGCATATGGTACTTCTTACCCCCAAACATACTTCACAGCTTAATAAGCTGATGCTTATGAGGAACATACCAGCTGACAGCACAGGCAGGAGATGGGCCCAAATATTTGGACATCCTAGTCTAGTGCTCTTTTCTATAAATGGTATGAAAGGGTGCCTGTTTTTACAATGGCCAAAAACATTATTTTAAATGCAGTTTCTTACTGTACTGAAATTAATTATCAAAATCAGAAGCACTAAGTATAATTTCCTAGAATTTTTTAAAGGCTATATGAGGGTCATAGGCTGGCTTTCCCAGGAATCAGACTCTAAGACAGAGATTGGAAGACAGGAGATTTATTGGCAAGTGCTTTCTGGAATAACACCTGAAGGGTGAAAGATGCAGGATTTGGGCAAGGGAGAAATTGAATTGGTGTTGCAGTTTATTGGAGGCCTTAGCTGAGCTGGGATTGTCCTTCAGAGCTGTCTCAAATGAGAGGAGAGGGAATGGCCGTCTATAACCTGACTCAAGTACTCTCTGATGCAGGCTATTTCCAGGAGGGCAGGCGTAACCTTGGGTGAACAACTTCCTTAGGCTGAGAGCAATTGCTGGAGAGAGATTTATATTTACATTACATTTCTAGAATTACATGACACAATGGAATGTAACTGTTTGTGCAGCCATTTTCAATGCATTTTCTTCTTTTCTAAAATGCTGGAGTAGAGAGGAGAACTGGAAATGAGGATGGATATAGATTGAAACAGATGACCTGTGAGATCACATCAATATTAAACTCCAGTCATTTAGCATATGAAAGGTTGTTGAGCAGAATCCTTTTGAATTTTATTTTTTCATTTTTTCCCTTTCTCTATAAATATTTGAGAAAAAAATGTAAAATCATCCTTTAAAGGAAAAATAAGTCTCAAAAAGTTAGGCTGAAATGTCTAATAAAAAAAGCTGAGGCAAAGGAAGTCATACGGTTTTGCTTTGTGACAGCTTTGGGGCTATTTACAGCTACTGGTTTGTGGGCTTTGTACAACATTCACTGTGAGAACTCACAGTCCTTGTTTGATCCTTGGTCGACATAAGATATGAGAAGCCAGCATCCTTAGCTCAGCAGGCGTCAGGGACTGGACATTTATTCCATCAGCCTTCAGCCCTTTTGGATGCCCCCAACCAACCAAGAACTTTCTTAGGAGTAATGCGTGCAAACAACGACTCTCATGTCATAGACATCAACAGCACAGACATTTTCAACTATTCAGAACTGTAGGCACAGAGAGTACAAAGCTCCCTTAAATTTGCATTAGAAATGGTAATATAATAAGATTTTAAGTACGAATTTAGTCATTTCATTATTAAGGTCAGATTTTATTCTTTGAGCCTTGAATAGCATGTTTCATTCCTCTTACTGTGAATTACTGCAAGAAGCAGTATTTTTTATGCAACCTCCATAGCCCCACAATGCTGTATGTATTATGCAATGCTTTGTGCAATGCTTTTATATAAAAATGTGCTTAAAAACAGTCGTCAGTGAATGAGAGTTGAAAACACAGTGGTTGTTTCTTGGTAGTTCTACAAGCAAGTGACTTTTTAAACAAAATTAATTGCTTAGTAATTCTTTTGGATTATCAAAATCAGCAGATCAGTAGGATTGTGGAGACACAGTCGAGATATAGCTTTTAAACTCAAAAGGTGCCTGGAGGGATTACAGGATTGTGTTTTTAGGGAGGGTTTTATAAGGCAAGAAATGGTTTGTTTCTCAGAGATACAGGGATAATCAGGAAGGGATCTGATAAAGAGCTAGTGAAAGTAAAGAATTTTAGATGATCAAGTATTAAAAGAATACAAACTTAGTTTTAGAAGGGGTTTCTAAAGCAATATAAAAATACAGGTCTTTTTAAAGACTTACGTCACTTATTTCTTTCTTAATTCTTTAATGTCTTAGAGATAGCTATCACAAAATGCACTGTTTTTTATTTCAAAATTTTCCTGTCTCAATCAAAGTTTTTCAGGGTCTGAGATAACTTATAAATGATTAAAGCAAATGGCCTCACATGTCTTGGGAAAGTCACTCTGGTCTGCTTAGGAAGCAGCACTATGATGCCTTCAGCTCATCCCAAAGGAATTCTTTGGACCCAGATCAGAGTCTGTCTTTCCTACAGCCTCATCTTCTGTCTGATACTCACAGTGTCAAAATTTACACCCAGATGTTCACAACTATTTCATATATCCAGACTTAACAGACATATCTTGTTTGAGAAGATCTCAGTTGAGAAGGCTCAGATGGGAATGAAGGCTGTAGGAGATTGTAGAGGTCTTAAAGTTACCTGCTCACAGTGTACTCTGTTTGACCTTAATACATTTTCATAGCCACCCTATGGCAAGCACTGAGCCAGTCACTATATATCATATCTCATCTCGCAAAGTATGTGTAAACCACATTTAAAATGAGTCAACTAGACTTCAATAAATAAGGGACTTCTCTTAGCTCATAAATGACAGAACCAGAATTTGAACCCAGACTATTTTATAATAATAATTGCAATATTTTCCTCCCCTGGGGGAATAGCTTTTCTTTCTAATCTCAAAAGTCTTGCACAGTGATAATTCTTTCAAATTCAAATTTGGATTAAAAACTGTTTATTTGCCTCTATCTTAATGTTTTGCTCTTTTTTCCCCCAAGCACAAAACAGGGTATTTTAACAATATTTCCAACTAATGGCATTCAATCCAGTCTTGGGTGGATCTGTTGGAGCCTTGCAAATTAATAACAATAAATGACATTTATGGGGTGCTGACTCCTGACCCCTGACTCTGTTGCACTTCTCTGTGGATGATCTCTTCAATCCTTACAACTACATCATAAAGTTGGTACTCCATTTGACAAATGAGGAAACTGAGAAATAGAGAGCTTGAAGAGTATGCTCAAGTCAACATACAGTTATCTGTTATTGCATAACAAGTTACCACCAAAATATAGCAATATAAAACAACAATTGTTTATTTTCTCAACAGCTTCTGAGGGTCAGGAATCCAAGAGCAATTTAGCGAGGTGCTTCTGCCTTAGAGTCTCAAGCTGTCTCATGAGGTCCCTCATGGTCTCAGTTCCTCACCAAATGGTCCTCTCTACAAGTCAGCTGGTATGTCCTCAAGACATGACACCTGGCTTTCCCCAGAGTGTGTGATCTGACAGAGAGAGAGCAAGCAATTCTTTTAAACCAAATCTTAGAAGAGACATAGCATCATTTCTGCCACATTCTACTGGTCACCAGCTCAATCCTGGTACAGTGTGCAAGGGAACCCCACAGGGTGTGAATCCCTCAAGGTGGGATCACTGGGAGTCATCGTAGATACTGGTTATGACACCTATTCCCTAGCAGGTGGCAGAACTAGGTAATGAACCCAGGCAGCTTGACTTCAGCACTTGGGCTCTTTGCCACCATTTTAAGAATACCTACAAAACACAACTTTGTGAATGTTATTGCTTTTCCAAAAGGGACCTTTCATGAAATTTGTGGGTACTTGAGAATGCCATTGTGTGAAACTCACTTGTCAAAGAACAACTGAAAATATGAAGGAGATGTGAATATTTATCAAGGACAGTAGACACCAAATTTCCAAATGTTCCAGTTTATATATACAGGTCGTTGTGGAAAGAGTTAGTAAAGACAAGCAGAAGCAGAAATCATTTCAGTCAAACTCTTTCACTTCAATATACCATTATCTTTATTCTTATATTTGTCTCCTTCTCCTCAACAAATCTCTCGATTCTGTCAAGTACCATGTTGAGAAATACCTAGGGAGGGTTTTATTTCTTAAAATTTATAGCTTTAAAAAAAATCTTTGCTTTAGATTTCCTAAAGACAGCATTTAGTGCTAACACTTTAAAGAATGTTATAAAAGTTTTCAAATACTGAAGTGCCCTGTTCAGGGAGTTAAGTTATTTGGTGAGGGAGTTTCTACTTGAAAAATCTGTGTGTATCAGTGTCAGTCATAAATTCAATTGTCAGAAAGCTGTGTCAGAACAGATTTCTTGTCATATTTGGCCACAGAGCAGAGATTTATTGAAAATACTTGATAATATTGCTCTCTGAGCTGTTTTACATAAACATAGAAGTGAGTGCAGTGAGTGCTTTGTGTTGAAGTATTTGTGTGTGTGTGTGTGTGTGTGTGTGTGTGTTGTGTATCTCAAAACTGGCATCTCGAGGGAAAATACCAAAAGATACTTCAATATAGAGTGTTTTATCCTACTTTCTTAGATTATGTTTATTATAAGTAAATGTGGACTTCTGTGCCCTTTCAGAAATAAATCATGGATAAAAATATTTCAAGACCAAAGCTTTGGATATGAACTATTCTATTTCATGTCAAGAAATAAAATGAGTGTTTTTGAGATGCAGAAGCACATGATAGAGTTATCATTTTTTTAAAGAACTTTTACTGTTTGCAAGCCCTTAATAAGCAGGTCAGTAGCCAAATGCAGAATTATTAGAGAGTAAAATTTTTTTCTTCAGTAATGAAAGACTTGGAACTGGAATATAAATTTAGTATCTTGAGTTCCCTCAGTTCTCTATCTTACAGATTCTTTGACTTACCAAGTGATTTATATTTCCCTATCCAAATTTATTTGGCTCTGAACCAAAAAATACATATGAAACTGTTTTTCTAAATGTATTACAAAACACTGGTTAATTGTATTATTGCTTGTATTATAATAATGTAATAATGTTGATAAAGAAATATAGTATGCACAATTTGTGGAGTGAGTACCTTCTATGTTTGAAGGAGACTATCATTGTCACCTTTATTTGTGAGTGGAAATTGTCAATACAGGGAATGCTTTGCAACCTGGCAATCGACCGTAATGGCTATGCGGTGATCCTATTTGATCAGTAAGATGGGTGAAATAATTCACTTGACTTCTTCAGAGCCTGGGAATTTGAGTTATATAAAAACAGACTTTATGTTATAGTATGGCTCTTATTTAAAAATGTATTTAAGTCTATTATTATTGTTATTATAGCTATAGTAACTACACACCCCAGGAAACTAAATAATACCTCAAACCACTGAACGAGTCTCCAGTGGGTTAAAATAACAGATTTCTAAATATTACTTCTAGAAAATCCTTCTTATTAACTCAGTTGAAAAATATGAAGTATCTCTACCACTGTACTAGGAAAAACACAAAGACAACAAAATTATAACCTTCTTCATTAAGGAATTTATAATCATTTTGGCTGGTATCTGGTTTGAAGCTCTGATTTTTTCTAAAAGTTTCCTTGTCATTTTCTAAATTTTTATTTTTTTGGAGTCTGTTTATGTGTTTTCATATTCATAATTTACTCTTTACAAAATATCTTGATTGGGACGTTGAGCTATGATTTATTCTCAAATTTTCATTCAAGTGTTCCCCAAAATAATTCAGAAAAATTATGTGTCCCTTCATATATTTTAAATTTAGCATTTAAAATACTTTTTAAACTTAAATGCCTGTGAAAGATGAGACTCTTTTGGTTTTACAATTCTTTTAAACAAATCCATTGTATAAAAATATTATAGTGATTTGATATACACTATTATACTTTTACAAAATACATGAGGAAGCTCCTCTTTTCTTTAACAGAAAAAAGCTTACATCACTTATTTTTCTTCTTGAATTAGTATCTTCAATTCATTTTCCCCACAGAATAACATGCAATTGTGATCTATTTTTATGATTGAAGGTCTTTTATTGATCATTTATCTAATATCTTTGAAGCATAAACTTTTTATAAACCAAAATTTTACTTTATGTTTTTATTTCCTGTGACCATAAGTCTTTAACTGTTAATTTTCTTTCTTCTGGGTGTAGTTAAAGTTACAATTAGAGTTTCTGCACAATTGTATATAAAATAATATTTTATCAGAATTTTATCACAGTGACATGAATGGGGGGGCTTTTTGTACATTAATTGCATTAATTATATACCAAAATAATACTGTGACCTCTCATTCAAAGTTATTTTTAATACTCTTTCAACTAATAACTAGCTGAGGTCCTCTTTCAATTATGCTGTGGGAAAAGTTTTAGAAATTACCTGATTTGCAAAAGTATTTGCTACTCATTTAAGTTATTTACTTTCTTATTTTCTAGGAATTGCACCAAAAAAGCTATACCAAGACTTACCAAGTAATTGTAAAATTTTTTTTCATTTGGAGGCATCTTGTATAATAATATATTTGATTAAATTTTGAGTTACTTTTTGCATATGGTGTAAGATAAGGGTCCAAATTCATTCTTTGCATGTGGAAATCCATATTTCCTAGTACCATTTACTAAAGAGACCAGCCATCCTCCATGGTGTCCTCTTGGTGCTCTTGTCAGAAATTAGTTGTCCATATATATATCTTTGGGTTTACTTCTGGGCTCTGTATTCTGTTTGTTGGTCTTTGCTTCTGTTTTTATGCCAGTGCCATACTGCTTTGATTACAATAGCTTTGTGATATAATTTTTAATCAGGAAATGTGATGCCTCCAACTTCGTTTTTCTTCGTTGGTATTGCTTTGGCTATTCAGTTTGTGTGTGGGGGAGGCGGGGAGTTCATATTAATTTTAGGGTTTTTTTTCCATTGCTATGAAGAATGCCATTGGAATTTTGATATAGATTTTGTTAAATCTATATATTGCTCTGGATTCTAGGAGCATTTTAACAATCTCACGTGTAGAATATATGTAGATATAGATGTATCAATGTAGATATAGATATACATATATACACATACACACAGATATACATGCACACATATGTAAGCTCAAATGTACAGAAATAGAGAATGAAACAGTGTTTGCCCCAAGTGACGTGGGGAGAAGAAATGGGGAGATGTAGGTCAGAGGATACCAAATAGCAGATCCGTAGGATGAACAAGTCTAGAGATCTAATGTACAACATGAGGACTAAAGTTAATAAATCGTATTGTACTATGGATTTTTGCTAATTAAGTAGTTTTAGCTGCTCTTGTGACAAGAAAAAGTAACTGTGAAATGATAGTTATGTTAATCTGCTTCACTATAGTAACTACTATATCTCTGTGTATCCCATAATATGTTGCAAACCTCAAATATACACAGTAAAATGTATTATAAAATATTCTATTAATGTCATCATACTACATTCCAAAGCAAGAAATTGTGATAGAACAAAAACTCAATAAAACCTAACAATTATTTCCTGGAAAATAATAATGACAGGATTGGAAAAATTTAAATATCACTTATAATGTACCTTTACTAAAGCAATTTCTGGATTAAATGTTTTTATCTTGTTAAATAATTTATATTTTTATTCAATTTATGGGAAATAGCCATCATAGTCACTTTCATTGTCATAGCAGCCAATCAAAACTCTTTACCTGAAAAGGCCAGACTTTGTTTTTCAATTCAAATAAACATATCCATATGTATTCCAAGGAATCTTGTCAATATAGTGCAAAATAAGTTCTGGAATGCAATTTTAAAGTAGTTTACTAGAAGCAGCCCTTTTAATTTAAACCTCTGTATATTTAATATAGTTAATCTGTATTTTAAGTTAGAAAATATGAAAAAATCTGTATGTTGCTTCTCATTGATTTATAATAGTGTGATATAATTTATATCTATAATTATAATGTTACTTATGAAGTAAGGAATATAGTTACAAAATTAAAGGTTTTCCTTGGGTAAATATACATGTATGCATGTGCATGTTGAACTCTACTGATTGGCTTTAGGCTGTAACTAAACACAAATCACATATATAACAAATGACTTCATTAATTTCATAGATAGGAATATACTGCTAAAACTGATCATTCCACTCCCTGGCTTAATTTTTTTTTTTTTAATAACAGATAAACTAAACATTTTATAAGATAAGTTGAAGATTGACTAAAATTGGAATAAATATTTCATAATATGATATAATTGAATAGCTATTGAATAATGGAATTGAATAATGCTTTCTAAACCCAGAAGATATTATCTAAGAGTTTTATCTGTGGGTTTCAGCCATGTAACTGAAAAAAAAAAACTTGGTATTCCGCAAAAAATTTCGTTACATTTAAAACAATGTGTCACTTACCTGCAACTGCTTTAGCTATTTGAAGGTATTTTTTTATTTAAAGATTAAATCCTAAGTCTGACTCCTGAGAATACACTTTGCTTCTCTGTCCAGACTTTCTCTCAACAGCAGTACCTTCTTTAACAGAATGGATGAAAATTCCCAACATTTTTTCACCCTACTCGGCATAGTATATTTGATTTGTGACCAACTTAACATTTCTATTGCCACAGTTCATCCTTAGAAGAAAGAGTAAGACCAAGACCAAAATAAAATAAGATAAAATAAAATAAAATACCGAAATGGTAAGGCGAATTTATGGTAACTTGATTAACTGTTTTTTTGTTTGGAACCCTGGAATATTTTAAAACTGCAAGCTAATGTTCCATAGTAAGATGCTTGAGGAGGGAGCTGTCTTTTCTAAAGCAAAAAGGGAGAGGGGTGGAAAGAGATAAGTCAGGGAACCTGTAAAATCTGTGAAGAGTATGCATGGATTTGAGGATCTGAAAATTTAGCCATTTCCTTTTGGCTTGTTAGGTGGATACATAAGACTCAAAAAAATCATTAACATCTTTCTTTTGCAGCTGTCGTGAGCGCCATCCCTGTGCCAACTCTAGAAAGTGCCCAGTACCCAGGGATCCTCCCATCTCCCACGTGTGGATACCCCCACCCGCAGTTCACTCTCCGGCCGGTGCCATTCCCAACACTGTCAGTGGACCGAGGTTTCGGAGCAGGAAGAAGTCAGTGTAATACATTTTCCTTTCTTTTTAATAAGAACAAATGAATAACAGCAAGGATGTCTTGTCACATATGTAACATTTTGACTTTCTTATCCCATGAAAAGATGGATTTGCCTATGACCTTGATACTAGAATTCAATTTTCTAACATAGTTAATTGGCTCCTAGCTCATCTGCTTTTAATCTGTTTCCCTAGGAGTCTTTCCACAGCACACACCACTGACAATGTTGGGGGAAGGGGTGGGGGAAAAATGATAAGTTATTTCATAAAACAGTGATACAGTGGGTGCTTGAAATTAATATGTCCTGTTAACTAGGAAGTTAATAATCAAGTGATATCTTCTAATATATTCCTATTTAGTATCTGTTGGTTATGTCTCATTGATTCCTGATGAACCAGTACATGGATGGATGCTTTAGATGTCTTTAATTGGTTAAGTGATAACTTCTTTAGCTTTAAAAATTAATTATTGGGAAAAAAATTCCAGAGTAGTATTTCATCTATTTGATGGAAGGTAGGAATGGAAAGAGACTCTCAAGCTATTATACACACCCTGATGATTTCTCCTGTGTCACTTGACTTTTTTTTTTCTTTGAGCGTGGTATTTTAAAATCGATTTTATAGCGTTCTTCTCTAGTTAAGAACAGGTGACTCAGCAGCTCATGTGAGATAGGATGTTTTGTAATAGATATGATGGTAACAGCAATAAAATATATTTGTGATGTAAGGTATATTTTTCCAACCCAACAGGGACAGTTCTAAGAAATCATAAATCGTCTAGATGTAGCAAGGTTAGAATTAAAAGACATCAAAGATCTGCTGAGAGAGAATTAGATTTATTTCCTTTTTTCTCACTGTGCATCATATCTACAGAATAGAGTTGTGTGCAAAAACTCAAGGAAAAATAGTCCCCCAAACCACATTGAACGGAATTAAGTGAGAAAGATGGGGAAAGTCTAACCACCAATAATTTCCAAATCCCAAGACAACTAGAACTGTGATTCCAGTCAAAGAATGCAGAACTCACAAGTCCCTTCTTCACCTGTGAAATGAACTCTTCCTAACAAAAAGGATAATTTTTTCGGTTTTAGTTTGGTATGTGTAGAATTACCTTTACCTGGTCCCTCTAGCATGAGTGATAGGAGCCAAAGTTCACTACATTTTTTTTATTAGTAATTATCTATTTTTATTCACGATGTGTTCCTCATTTCTTTTTCTTCCTTCCTCTTCTGGAATATTCATTCGTTGAGGTCCCACATCCCATTTACTCTTTCTTTTTTTCTCTTGAGTTGGTACAGCAGACAGTTTCACTATCTCTTATTGAATCATAGGGAAAATGATTCCAAAAGTTAAAGTTCAATGAAAATAAGTAAAAGAAATTGGCTAGTATAAAATTTGTGTTTATCTGTGATTAAAAGATATTTAGTCTCACGTAAAACTCTGGTACGTGACTTTTACAGTAGGGAGATTGTGAGTATGTGGGGGCAGGGAACATATGGGAAATCCCTGTACCTTCTGCACAATTTTGCTATGAACCTCAAATGCCTCTAAAAAAATAAAGTCTGTTAAAAATCAATTTAAAGCATTCAGTTTCTTTAGTAGATTTTTTTTGTTTTGAAAATTTTTTTAAAAGGAAGAATTATTAAGTAAGGTAATTATATAACTATTATATAACATAAATATAAAATAGATAACTATGACATGAAGTTATATAAATAAAAGACTTTTGACAGAGTGCTTAGGAATTTTTGAACTTTATCTAAAATCACAAGGCAATGGACATTCCAATCCTGGCCAAGTTTTATAGGTTTTCAAAATATATATTCAGTCCTCAAGTAATTTTTGAACAAAGCTGTGTGCAATGCAAAAGGAATAGGATCTCAAATGTGTTCCAAGTGATTGCTTGGAAAAGAAAAAAACAGATAAGCACCCTCTTTTCTAAGAAACTAAATATTCTCTAAGTCACTGTCAGAAACAGTTAACTCTCAGCCGTTCAGTATCGGTTTCTAAATGCCTTAGAGAACACTAAACATCCCTGTTCTCTCTCAAGCAGAAAACATTTCATGACTCTGGGTAGAGATGTCTTATTAGTCACCTTAAGAAACAGAGAAAGGCACACGTAGGAAAAGAAAAAAGTTGACTTGCCAAGTGTGGAGACTCTCCTTCCTCCAAAGTTATCTGATAGACCTTTGAGTTTTGCAAGAAATGAATCATTATACTCCTGCCCCAAAGGTCTGCTGCTTTCTGAAGGCAGAAATAAAGCGGGTTTCTCTCTTACCATACGGAAAGGAAAGATACAGTACATACATTTCCGTTATACATATTTGGCAACACAAAGATTTATCTAGTTGTGATGGACAAATATTTCCTCTTCCTACAAAGTAACTACAGTTCTCCCCTTAGCCTCAGTAGGCAAATGACCTGTTACAGTGAGCAGAATTATATTTGAAAACTTCAATAAACAGGTAGTCTTGGGGTCTCATGTCTACAAATCACCGTTTTCTTATCTTTGAAACAGGAAGGTGGTAGAAGAGAAAATTAGCAAGTTCCACTATTCTGTTCAGTTCTGACATTGTCTTAGCTAGTGGGAAGGCTGGTCAACTTATCCATGCTATTTTTCTGCCCCAGTTCTCCTCCAAATTGGAAATCAACTGACAAATGGAAATCGACCTAGATAAAATCAGTAGCGCAGTGGAGTCCAGGGATGCTTCTCTAGGGTCTTTTCAGAAATTCAGGCCGTGAGGAACTGGGATTACTCAGGAATATTGCATGATGCTGTTCTGAGATTAATGAGTAAATTGGGTTCCTACAGGTATTCAAGTCTTTGCTTGGAGTTATTGGTGTGCTATATTTCTATCAAATATGGTAGTTTTAGATAGAAGAAAAATCCTCATTTCCATTTTAGCAATATTTTTGCAGTTATTCTGCAGCAATTATTTATGTGTGTTGACAGTAATTATTATAAAGTGCCTTGAGATCCGACTATGCTGTGTAATTGTATGCTATTTGTACGATGAATTCTGACTATTTCATCATTTGAAAACAAGTGGCTTGCCAGCACGGATTTGATTCTCACTCCATACTCTGAATTGCAGGGAGGCTGTGCTTCGTGGGTGAAAGGAGCTTTTCTTTGCTTTCAGAGCTCTTAGGACAGCTAAATGTCGTGTCACAGAGCCAATCTGTTCCACATAGGTGTCCTGGAGCTGGCACCTGAACTGGCCGAACGAGCTCATCTGAGAGGAGAACATCGCTGTGGTGGAGCAGTTGCTATTGCGTTTGTTTAAGGGTTTTTGCTGCCTTAAATGTCAGCCAGTTCTGAAAAGCATTTATTTTGCTCCACTGAAAATATAAGAATTGTGAATTATCTACAGAAATCCTGTACCTGCCCACTGTATTCATTTTGAATACAACAAAAGCAGTCCCTTATGGGTTTGTGATACATTCTGTTCCGAGGTTGGGCCTCCCAACTACATCTGGTGCATTCGGCACTTTCCTTTTCACCACGTGTGGTCCTAAGGATGGATTTCAGAAGAGAGCTGGCCCATCTGCATCAAGCCACCAGGACTTCCCTCAAAGTCAAGAAGAGCCACATCATGATGTTTGCAGTGGGGACCATGGTGGCTGAAAACCTGAGGGTGGAGGACAAGCCAAGCAGACAATTTTTGTTTTTAAAGATGCTAATGAGAAACAGTGCCATTAAAAGAGGGTAGGATTGAGAATGGACCAAAAAAAAAAAAAATTCAGTTGACATCATTAGAATTCACAGGAAATACAGAGTTTTGGTCAAATACACTGAATTTCAAAGGACTAAAAAATGTGAATTTTATTAAATGTGTGATCACAATAATATTTTAGCACAGATCTCTTTCATTGTGAAGATGCAGAAAAGAAATAGAAAAAAAATGAAGGAAAGAAGGACTACAGTAAGGGAAGTGGTACGTCACAAACATATTGTTCCTTTAATGGCTAAGGCAGCTTTTAAAACATGCTGTGGATTAAGTACAATCCACCTTCAATAGTAAGAATAAAAGTAAGACAGATTTCTAAGGAAAAATTTGAAATGTCTTTCCCTGAATGGATATTTTAAATGTGATTTTATGGACCCTTTAATGAAAGCCATCCCATTGGAGATGAAAGGAGGCCAGAGAGCAGCAGCCTCAGGAACCTCACGGTGAGACATGCAGTTCACAGAGAAATGAGAGAGACCCTCTGTCAAGTGGAAGCCAAAGCATTTTGAGTTGCCCAGAATTTTCCCCATGAGATTATAAACCCCTGTGGTGAATAATTTTCTCCATCCCAGGGATCACCTCTAGAGCACCCTTTCAGAAAGAGCCTGTTTTTCCCTCTTATGCAATTCCTGCAATCTGTCACTTTGTAAGTATCCTTTGAGACCTGTGGCTTGAAAGAAGTGCTGGTGAGGAGACCCACAATGAAGGAGACCTCCTTGTGTGAACAAGGAGTGAGCACAGGACTCATGTCATCATGCTCGGGCCAGTGGCACAAAGACGCCCAAGGTTGGGTATTGGCTAAAGAATCAAGCCTTTATTTGGACAATTGATCCTTGGTCATTTTCTCCTTTAGATTAAATATGAGTCTCAAGTAAAACCTGCGTAATTTTCTTTGTCTCTAAAACTACGCTTTCGACAATCTCATTTCACGACTCTAATTGAATACAAACAGGCAAGTGTTGCTCTCCCCTTCACAGTTTTACAGGCAATTTAGCTCCTTATGACACCTACTCGAAGCCCCCATCCTATGGGCCCTTATCTGGGAACCAGCATCACCAACAAGTTGCCTAATGGTTTCCTCCAAGCCCCACACCTTACCCTTGAGATTGTGCGTGCATTTGCCCTTCCCCTCCTTCTTTGATAGGATTTCCAAGCCTAGAGATAAGGCCCTTAGTTCAAACTCCTCTTGCACTCTGGGTTCTCTCCAGTTTACTGTCTTGACTATATTTCCATTGTTTGAATAAATCTTTTATCTGGTCTCTGCCTATTCTTTGGCCCTAGTTGCTATATGACTACACCCTGTCCTCAGTCAAACCTGTATCTTCCCACCTTCATGTTTAAATGGAATAAGCCTGGGGGCTGTTCAGTGACCCAGGAACTCTTCCGAATATGGAAGAATGAGTACAGATACCCTCTGAAGACACCTCTCATTGCTGTATAACTTTAATATGACGTCTTAATCTTTTGTGTCTTTCATCTCTACTCCCTTCAGCATTATCAGATTTTCTTTCTATCTCCTCTGCCCTTCCTGACCTCCTTGAGCCTCCCAGAGAATTATCTCAAAATTATCTCACTAATTATCTTGAAATATTTCCTGCTTAAAAATTCTCTTTTGAAAGTAAGATATTATCTTCTATTGCTGTAGGTTTTTTTTTTTCAATTTCCCCAACAAAATATTCTTAAGAAAGAAGTCATCAGAAATAATCTTATTTTGTTAACACTTATACCTACTGTGCAACTCTTGTCATTTGCAGTTTAACATAGCCCTGTTGACTTTGAATATGAATCAATAATATTGACTCAGAGTCTTTAGCAAAAGAAACTGCCCTGAAAATATTTTATTCTGACTCAACTGTGTTCTCTAGGAAAAAAAAAGATGCATTTCCATATTCAAAGCTGTCCAAATGCCCATAGGCTGTCACAGTGACTATGCAGAACCTCTTCAACTATAGTAATCTGCCTGAAAATTACAAGGTTTACTACCAGAGAGGAAAAATTGCAATTCTGCATTCAGGCAACTTGTTCCAGCAGAGTCATCTGTCATATAACTTTTTAGCTAGATGTGCCTCTATTTTGTTATGGAAGATAATGATAGTGGTTATTATTTGTATCATTTTATTAGGAATGCCTCCAAGCACCCTATAACTCTGATTTGTTTGACAGTTGACATGGCATGTTTAAATCACAGAAAAATTGGCATATTGGCTGGTAGATAACAATGCAGCTGTAACAGCATTTGGTACATTGAATTTCACTTACATTACCACTTAGGAAAGGAGAAATAACTCTTTTTTCTCGCTTCATCACTTATGATTAGAGGGACCAGACAGTTCAGGCAATATTGTCAGTGCTGAATATATTTTACTACTCTTTCCCAAAAATAAATTCCAGTCCTGTTGGATCTATTTATATTGTTTAAAGGGGAAGTGCTATCATATCCCATAAATATATGAAGGTAGAGGAATGAGAATGTTCATAACTTAGAGAAGATATTGGTCAGATCCTGCTATGTCTCTCTGAATTGATCCAGGGGCCCTTCAGGCACTTATGGAAAACAAACTCTGTCTCGCAATAATGAATGGCTTTTCTTGTCTCTGCTGCAGCGGTGAGTGAAGGACCAACCACCCAACAACCACCCATGCTGCCCCCGTCTCAACCAGAGCATCCCAGCAGTGAGGAGGCACCGAGCAGAACCATCCCCACGGCCTGCGTTCGACCAACTCATCCACTCCGAAGCTTTGCTAACCCTTTGCTACCTCCACCAATGAGTGCAATAGAACCGAAAGTCCCTTACACACCACTTTTGTCTCAGCCAGGTAAAGTACCCATTCATTCACATTTAAAATTATTGTTATCATTGTTGACACTACGTAAGTGCTTGAGGCTGCCTGAAAAGGTCTCAATGTAATATCTCTTCGATGTTGATTACGTGCCCAATGTGTTCGTGTTTGTTACTGAGGCTTGTAAGTACAGTTCTCAATTATCTGCCTTACAGATGGCTAGTTACAGGTGCTTTTCATTCCTTTGGAAAGTTGTCCATGAATCATGGACGCCAGCAGTCCGTCACTTTTAATATGTGCTGTATGTATACCCACTAGCAAATACTGGAAACATTCCCAATGCCCTGACTTCGTTCTGCAACATGGGTCCTAAGATTTAAAGCTAGATTCCAAGATTAGGGTTAAACTCTGCAAAACCACTTCTTAAAGAAATGCATTTAATCTCGTAATTCTGCTTTGTGCCTTTCAATAGTCATCTCTCAGGGGTTCTTACTTATTTCAGAGTACCAGGGCCAGAAAGAGGGGTCAGAACCAGTGTTGAGGCCAACTTCCTGGTTTTAGAAATGAAGAACCCAAAATTTAGATGGATAGGAAATGACATATCTATGGTGCCTTTCTAAGAAAATCAAGTAGCAGGCTCTGATGAGAACCAGAGCCCTGGATTCCCAATGCAGTGCTAATTTTATTACCTCATCTGGTATCCCAAAGGTCTGCACCTGAGGTCCATTTTGTTTTTGTTATGGATTGGGGAGGGAGGGAAGGAGAGAGACAGAAACAGAGGAAGAGAAAAGAAGAAGAAAGAGGAGGAAGAGGAAAAGAAGAAGAAAAGGAAGAAGAAACAGAATGAATGATAGGTAAATAGGTAAGTAGATAAAGAAATATGTAGTTCTTAAAATTATTTGGAAAATTAAAATAATTCTAAATAACCTCAGAATATCAGACATAAAATAGTAAAGTTCAGTGATTCCGAGTAACCAGAGATGGCACCCTTAATAAACTCAGGCAGTTGAGCTGACTGATCCACACTGTACAGATACATTTGAGCAATTTTCTGTTACTCAGATCCATGCCTACAGCAATTTCTGTCATTGCATTAGTACACAAGCCTCATGATGATTGTGAAAACTAGGAAAATAAGATTGTCTATGAAGCATGCATATTAATTATCTTTCTATTAATATTGAGACTATATCCAGTCCCTGGCATCATATTAGTTGAGTTGTGTAGGTCACCTCTGATATTCCAACATTTATGTGGTGTGCAGTATGGATTCTTAGCTACTAGGCCCTGGGAGGATCATAGAGGCATTTGGGACTCCATTGGTTGGATCTTTCCTGACTCACAGGCTCTGCACAGGTCATGACTTCATTCCACAGAAGATAGCCCTTCTCACCCCAGCAAAGCCCATGCTAGGACTTAAAGCAGGTCTGTACTGCCCAAGTCCCCCTCTCCAGCCTCCCACACATACACACTCCACACACTTGTTATGGCAAGGATCTGCTACTTTATACTGTCCCAAAACTATGAGGTCTTTGATAATTGACATAGAGATGATTTGAAGCAAGAGAATTCATTTAATGAAATTCCTGTGTCAAGAGAATGCTGCCTGGGGATTCCTGGCTGCAGCTGTTTCCCCAGTGCAATCTCAACCAAGCGAACAGACCTTAAAGGAGACAGGTATTCAGGATAATGACAGGTTAATTGCAACTGCTAATAATGACTAAACTTTAATGAATTTTTAATGAGCATGCCTATAGTACATATTCTTTAAAGAAGGCTTCTAATATCTCACTTGATTCTCAAAACAACTTTGTAAGGTAGTGGCTAATCTTAACCCCATTTTATGGATAAGGAAACAGACATAGAAAATATAAATAGCTTATTTAAGTATACTTAGCTAGTAAGTGATGCATTCCCCACCCCCCATCTTTCTGACTTTAGAAAACATGGGTTCTCACATATTAGAGAACTCTCTAAGTATAAGCCTCTTAGCTTATATCTAACTTCTTTAGTGATTAAATCATTCCAAAATTGATAAAAGAAAAAAAAAATGAAAAACATCTGAGTTGAAGAATACCATTTCCTCACCAGCCTTCTTCCATCACATTTTTAATGAAGAAAAGTAAGAGGCTTAACTATTCTATACTCAAAAAGATCAACTTTCTAGCATCAAGAAACTAAAGTGCCATAGCATTTTATATTGTTAATTATTCTCTTTGCTTGGAAGCTTTTTTTTTTTTTAACTGTCCTATATATAGGAAAAAAAAGCTGAAAACGATATTCTAAAGGCTATTTCAAATGAAAAACTTTACTACAGTGTGTTCCAGTTTTATTTGGAACACGGGGTTTGGAAATCAACCTGTGTCCTAGAGCTCTGTAATAACAAAATCGTCAAAAAGAACTACAATATAGAAAGAACATCTGATGGATGGAACAAAGAGCTGGCCTTTTTTCTTTTTTTTTTTACTAGCTGTTATTGTCTTCTAAATACATAATACCAGTGCTGCCTTAAACAAACTCTGACACAAGGTAGCATAAGGATTATGTCCTTCAGAGAAGGGAAGTGGAGTTAGCTGTGCTGTCTCTGCACTCCATCAAATAATAAGCATAGCTGAAGAAGCATTCTCTGATCTAATGTCAAGCAACCAAAATCTCATTTTCTTTTATTTTCCTTGTACGCATAAGAGCCTTCTTTTGTTTTACTACTGCTCTTGTTTTTATTTGAACTATTTCTGCCAAGCCATTTCTTCTTACCTATTTTCCAATAGCTCTGGCTTGAGTTTTTGGTTTGAGTTTATATTTTTCGTAGCTCCCTTTTAAATATCACCCTCCCCCACTCAACATGAGGCACACCGCACCATCACTTCGGAATTATTAAATGCCTTCCCTTTCATGTTTCTCCTTTATTGTCTCCTTGCAATTCCTGTTCATTTCATAATGTCTTACCTCATGATTTTCAAATAAGTTCTCCCTACATTGCTCCTGACACATAGTAAATAGTATGCTTTTTAAAAAGGGCTGATGTTTACTTATTCTAATAGAAAAAGAAAATTAGCAGACTGACAAATGTATTAGCTGTGACATTAACTACATGCTTCTTAGCCTAAAAGATGAAATACTTAGAGCTTTCGACAAGTTTTAATTCTAAGAAAATCATTACTTTAGTCAAACTGATTGATGAAGTAAAGTCATTCTCTTGTCGGCTTAAAAAAAAAATACCTCAAATAATTTTACTCTGAATTTTGCAAGAAAGGACTGCATAATTAGTAATGAATTTATCTTTACTTACCGAAAGTAATTACTTTATAATATGGTAATGTGAGGCATTGCTCTAATTTTTAAAGATCATGCTAAATAAGAAACTTCTACTTTGAAAGCTTAGATATTAGGATCAATGAAAGAAACCCTCTCTGGACTCAAAATTCCTGCGGGTGGATTTTCATAGGCAGCATCTTCGTTCTGTGCCTCAATTTCCCTCCCAATAAGGCACGCAGAGCAATGTTTGCAGCTGTGTCACGTGAGGTATAGGGCAGCACGTACTGTGCAGTAACAGTCTCCATGGGGTTGCAGAGCATTTTGCAGTATTTCTATAGTAAGTGATCATTAGAAAGCCATTCTGTTGTCATAACAACTGAAACTCTGCCTACCTGAACACTGATTCATCCCTTCATTTTTTTTCCCCCTCTTTCACCTCCTGAGTTTAAAATTTAGCTTACTAGACTCTAGGCTATTTATGGAGTTTCTTACAATTTCATCATCACCTTATGATAAGTGGTTCTATTTTTTAATGCTTTATCTATGGACTTGAATAACTGTGTGGTCTTTACACATTTCACGGAGGCTGCAATCACTACACTTTGCAAATCACAAACGTGGACATATAAGTGATTTGGCTTAGTCCCCTTTCAGGTTAAATAGAAAATGTTTGATAGAGTGTTGGGCTTATTGCATTATAGATCTGACATAAATTCTACAAAGGGCCAAGATAGGGTATTTTTTTTTCTACTAGTGAAAATTCCTTTTAGCTGTGAAATGATCAGCTGCACTTTAAATGAACCTGGGTTAGGAGACCATTTGTCTTCCAGGGCTGTAATTCTAAAGGGAAAGAAATGTGACCTCTTAAATAGTGACTTTTATATCAGAGCACTCTTTTATAACATTAGCCCCCTAGAGCTCTTGCAACTTTGCAAAGCTGCGTAAGTGTTAGATTGTCCTCCATTTACACATTCCATTTCTACACATATGTATTTACGAGAGCAGAAACCAAGAGCATTCTGATCTTTTCAATCTTTGAGGGATCAATATGTCAGTGGACATGACGGGACCAAAACTCCCTTCATTGTACTGCGAAATTGAGTTTGATTTTCCTCCTGCAAATTGTGGTGTGTGCTTCAATTTATCTGAGGATTGAGGACAAGGAGTGGGTGGAGGTGGCTGACAGTGGACAGAAAAGGCGTTTGATTTATATTTTATGGATGATTGGGAAATCATGTATTCCTGCTGTAACCTGATCTTTTTGGCAGGCCTTATTTCAGTAAATCTGCTATCACACAAAACTGCCAATAAATTACTATAATACATTAATACAATTGCTTTCCCTGAGCCACTTGTAGGCCACCATGGGGGGTATTCATCAAGGATGCCTCATGAGTGTTCCAATCTACTAAAATCAGTCACAGACAAAGGTCATGGGAGATCAGATATCCTTTAGCAGGTGACACGAGAGGGTCATTTCTAAGGCCAGTCAGATTGAATAAATCATTAGCACAGATAAGTAGGAGAGATGTGTTGATTTGGTGTCATTGGAGCCAATACCTCCAATCAATTCTAGACTGGAAAATTACACTGCATCCTATTACATAAATTTCATGTCATGTGGAAGCCTATCTGTGTCTTTTTGTAGATATATCCTTGTAATATTTCTGTCCTCACTTCTAATAGATCTTTTTTAGTAGATGAAATTTGATTTGATTTGGTTCAGTCATCCTAAATTATCCCTTGATAAAATGTAATTAAGGCAAATTTGCCTTAGATATCACTAACATTTGTGACTCTGGAACTTACTTGGTGTTTTAATGAATTAGTATTTCTTCTACCACAGTGTTTTAATATATACATGGGTAAAAGAGCTCTGTTAATTGCTCCCCAAAGAGAGGGAAACCATTTCTAGAGGAGACTTTATGAGTAAGCCATGTGACTAATGCCTCATTTATAGGTGACAAAGCTGAGGCCTAAAAAGTTAAGCAGCTTTCCCAGGGTCAACGAATGAGCTAACAGGCAGACTTAAAGAATTCAGAGAAATATAATATTAAAGATAAACAAAGGATATTATTTAGCTTTTTTATGATGTTAACAGTTATTCTTAGATTGACTTCTTTCCCCTAGAAGGGGTCATCTAGAATCCTAATTATTAAATATCCCTTCGAAAGAATTATAGCAGGTAGGTTGAGTCATTTAGCTTAGTGTTTGAGTAAATGTTTCATTCCTCTATGTTAGCGTTAGATGAAGAAAAGAAGTTATAGCAAGAGTAGCAACTGGCTGGAGAACTCTGGAATAGTGACCATCTGTCTTAAACTCACCTGTCCAACCTGCTGGCTGTAGTAAGGCAGGAAGCCAGGGGGCTGACATCTGTTACTTTCAGCACCACTGATGGCCAGGGCTTTGGAATCCATGTTAAAAATTGAAAATGAGCATAAAGAAGTATAAAATAAAAATAAAAGGGCACATGGGAATATTACATTGTGGGTTGAGAAACATGACAGTAGGTCAAT
The DNA here is from genome assembly GCA_963574885.1 of Lepilemur ruficaudatus. Classification (NCBI taxonomy): domain Eukaryota; kingdom Metazoa; phylum Chordata; class Mammalia; order Primates; family Lepilemuridae; genus Lepilemur; species Lepilemur ruficaudatus. The sequence goes on along the minus strand of CAUYRT010043102.1, from coordinate 6,170 downwards.
GAGAACAAAAAGTGAATGGATAGTATTTTTCAGATTTACAAAAAGCTATTGGGGGGGTTAGTGAATGACCCCACTTGAATCAAAATTTGAGAACTTTTCATCACAGTCTTGCCCAATTAAAAAAATAAGAGAAAATATTGCATCAGGAATTGTTAGATCATATATAAAATTGAACTTAACTATCAACTTAATACAATTAAATTATAGGGTTTAAGTATTAAAGTTGCCATCCAGACAATCAAAAGAGAAAGTGAAAACTAATCCATTTTCACAAATTTGTGACCTAATAGACAACATAATTTGAAATATGTAATTTATGAAGAATGTCCTTGGATTATGCTGTAGAGTAGGTGGCCTCATGAGTGACAGAAAGAACGGTGAAGGAAAGGGTTGCAGGATGGTTGTTTTCAAAGCAGTAAATACTCCTTTCACATTGTTTATGAACTTGATAGTTCACATAGTTGACTAATAGTGTATAGATTTTATTATCTGTGAAATATTCTGAAAATCAAAGTGCCTTTTTAAAAATCAACTTAAATGAAAGTAATAAGGCTCATGCTTTACATTTCATCACCATTTATAGTTTATAAGGGACATTTTCAAGTAAATTTCTTTTTATCTGAGAAGTAACCATAATCACCATTGCCCATACAGAGGTAGATGTTCAGAGAGGTTGAATACTTTGTAACTTTTCCAGGATCATGTATCATTTTTCTTGGGACCTTCATCCAAACCCTCGTCCTGAATATTTGTTGAGTTGGTCAGAATAGAATAAAAAAGATGGGAGTCAGAATTTGAATTCGGTTCTTCAATTTCAAGTCTAATGATGATTTTAGGTGATGCAAAGCAACTTGAAAATTAGTAAAAGTGTTACATTTAAAAAGGATTTGGTACTGTAAAAAGATAGAGGCAGATAAGATGAAATGACTTCCAAATTCATGACCATTTGATGATAAAATGCTTAATAATCTGAACTATAAACAACATGCTAAAGCCAAATAAATGGTGTAAAGTGGAAAAGACAGTTTGAATCTAAAGGCCCTGGAAATCCTATTCAATAGGTTACTTTCATGAAAATAAATAGACATGCAATGGCACCCATAGTGCAATGGGGAAGAATAGCATCCACTGTGTTCATAAAAAGAGGGAGTGCAGGTAAGTGGAATTCAGCAACTATGGAACCGGTTTTGCTCTTCTGAATCTTACTTTTCTCACCAGTGAAATCAGATGGTCTTTTCTCTTTAAGAGGAATGAAGCATGAAATTCTACAATCTTAATTACTACCAAAATAAGGGGTGGGGGTGGTATTCTCTCTGTATTCCTTTTCCTTGCTTTGTGAAAAAGTGTGAGAGAAAGATTTTAGTTTGAACGAAGATTCTGAGACTTGTGTTGTGCATGTCAAGTATTCTAAGTAGTTGACAGAATTCTATGTAGTTTATCATTAGTGTCAGGTTCTACTTGTTTCCTTTGGGAGCAGGGGGAGATGCTGAAACAAAAAAGTGTTCACATAAACCTCTGTGTTATTGGACATTGAACATGTATGAAAAATCTAACACACTGAAAGCAAACAAGAATTCTCTGTGATATTAAAATAAACTGACAGTTTAACCATCAGCAAACTATTTCTAAAGATATTACCTGTACTAGCTAAAAGATTGTACAAAAAAAACATTGAAAGCTCCTACTTCTAGATGTTTAGAACTTTTATCTTACTGGCAGGGACTTAGAAAAGAATTCAAATGCCATGTTAAACATCTTGTGTGTTTCCCGGCATTGACTTTCATCTTAGGCTTGTGGGAGGATTAATGTTCTTATTGCCAGAATCTCTTCATTTACCAGAATGTCAAGGCTCTCAGAGGAGAATGCCTTCATCTTTTTGTGGTAAAAGGGATTCTGACAAGCTTCCTTTTTTGTGTTTGGTGAAAAACAATGCTAAGTAAGCCCAATTCATTTCAAAATGAGAGGCATATGATGACATAATTGCACATATAGGCTTATAACAATGATGTTACTTGCAACAACTGCTTTTTTCAACATCTTTTCCAAAGTACCCTTTTAAAACATACTTCTTTCACATTTCTGATGCTTTTACCCAGTATGTTGTATGTATCTTTTCACTTCTGAGGTCACCTGAGTCATAAGTTTCTAATACAGACAGCATTTTTCAAACCACAAGAATGTGTTAATCTAGTATGCTTTTAAAATCAAAGGTTGACTTTTAGTTTCAGTCAGTGTACATTTAAAATGATATTTATTTTCTTTGTGACTACTCTCTCGAGTGATACCTCCGTTCATAGAAACAGGCTGCTCTGTGTACACAAGTCTGAGCTGACACCTTAGAATACTTGGTATAATCTGAAGACCACATTGCCTAACAAATTGATCCCAGTGAAGCTCCTCACACCTTATACATGAAGTAGTAGGATCATGTGGAAGGGAGTTCAAAAGTGTACTTCACGGCTTGATAGCTGGTGAAACAAGATGTAACTCCTTCGTGCATGCTGTATTTCCCCACAGGTATATGCAACGGAGAAGGGGCAGCCAATGAAATGGACCCTTATGCGGAAGACAGGTGGTGAGCACAGCAGGTTAGAGTAGCTGCTCAGAGATGTCTGAATGTTGTCCTCTGAGTCCAGAGGGAACGGTGGCCTCTTCCATTTGAACGGGGCTTGATCTCCAGTCATAAATCCATTTGACAGCCAGAGAGCCACTTCCACAAGGTCCTTTAAATAATCCCACTGTATTACAATAGCTTAAGTCCCAGTAGGGCATTATACCCAGCAGGTGTACAGATTTGGTGGTCACTGCCTGGCTTCTCTCTCTTTTAAACACAGCATCTCCTGAATTGCTCCTCATGATGGACCAATTTAATGTAATTAAAGCTTATGGAATGTCCTAGATCCCGGCTCTAACTTCCAACTTAGCTATTCCCTGCACCGACCCTTTCCAAAGAGAAGAAGTGAGGAGCAGGAAGCAGGCTATTGAAAGTGGGGAAAGGAGGCTGTTTCTCAATGAACACAAGTAAAACATTGCTGACCTTTCTCCTCTCATTTATAAATAATTTATTTTGTTTTTCTTAGTAATGTAATAGCATGAATCATATCCACATGTGATTTGAGATATAAAAAATTCTAAACTAACCATGAATATGGCTGTCTAAAGCAGTTCTTCTCAAGTTTCCTATGCCTTGGAATCACCAGCAGATCTTATGAAAATACAGATCTGGATTTAGTGGATCTGGAGTAGAGCCTGAAATTCTGAATTTCTAGAAAGATTCCAGGAGATGCTGAGGCTGCCCCTCTGCAGATCACACATTGAAGTAGTTTTGTTTTTGAACAGACTGTGTGCTCTTAACCTGAGGTTCACGGAAAAACTTGTGGGTTTGGTAACGCACTCTAATATTTCTTGGGGTATGTGTGTGTGCGTGCACTCATGCATGGCTGTACATTTTTATAGCAAGAGAGTTCATCGCTTTTATTAATTAGCATCTTGAATTATTCATGACCTATAGCAGGTTAAGAACAACTTAAACTGCTGTTTTGTCATCACCCTCCCACTAGGCTCAGCTATGGAAAATGTAAGCCCCAAAGTCTGTTTTTCTTTTGTTTCATTTCTTGTTTTTCAAGACTAGTTCCCAAAATCTTATACTGAGACATCTTTCTAGAATCTAAGGCCCAGAGCTGAGTACTTGTGTCCTGCCCAAATGAAATTCTGAAAAATTTAGTCATTCATTTTTGTAGAAACATCTGAGGCCTTTGTGTACATTCTTCAATGCTTGATGAAGGAATTAGATTAGAATTTATAAATGTGTTAAAAGAGGTGCCACTTCTGAAACTCTCTCTTATTTTTTGTTGCCTAAGTAAAGATCGATAGATTTATAACTGTCTATGGTAAGTTTCTCCAAAAGATGAGCTCCTGTGGGGAACTGGGATGTGTTAGTCTCCTTTGCAGGGGGTCATCTTAACCTGTCCTTGGCACCCCTCAGTCTGGTGGTATAGTGGGGTGCACCTGCAGCAGCTACTGAATGATTACACACGCATTTCCCCAAATGACTCATCGTTCAGTGAAAATTTTTGATTTGGCCACTGTCACACCGGGGGGAATAGCATACGCAATCTGTAAAACAAATTTAAAAATTTTTTCCTGGTGGTACTGAGGGTAAGTGAACCTATAAACAATGCTAATACATATCACAGAGAATAAAAGGTAACTAAAAGATGTTTATTTGAGCAGTCAAGAAGTTAAATTGTATTACATAATTTCCTGAACGATATTACCATAAATAATTTATTATAAAATACTTGAAGTATTTAAGGAGTAAATATGTGTTTGAGGAGGCTGGGTGGTGGTAAAGAAAGGTTGAGAAAAAGGAAAGTTTTTAAATAAAAAGGACCTGTTTCTTCAATAAATATTTGAGCAATTAAAGTCTACCTTCCATCCTTCTGCCCTTCATTCTTCTCTCTCTCTCTTTCTCATTAAAAGTTCCCTCTTTTTGGGATCATAGCTTCTGAAATTAAATGAAAGCAGGTACCATACAAGCAGCAGCTTTCAGTACAGGAGTATTTGAAATTGAAAAATTTCAGATTACAGAAAAGAACAATGGTAGATTATTGAAAATACCCCTAAGAACAATGCTTAAAAAGTGAATATTTCTAGATCTCTTGATGTTTTTCATGTTTGATAATTGTCTGCAAAGAAGTCTCAGAGTAACCTTCCTCCTTGCATTCCTGGGTTAGGTGGATTGCACAGGGTGCGGTTCACGAGAGCCGACGTGGAGCCCCTTTGCCAGTGAGGGGACATCCCCATCTCCCAGGCAGCATCCTTCCCTCCTCCTCTGACTCCATTGCATTTATTGTGTCTCAGATATCATACAATCAGTGCCTTCTCTAATTCTTTCCTGTGTCCAAATTTAGATTTTATTTATTCTATATGTAGTATGACCCTAGTGAAATATTTCACACTTATGTCATGTGTCCTCCCAATCTAATGTTTTAATATTCTTTATTTTTTCGTATATTTTATTTTTATTACAGCATATTATGGGGGTACAAATGTTAAGGTTATGCATATTTCCTTTGCCCTCCTCCACCCTTGAATCAGAGCTTCAAGCATGACCATCCCCCAGACGGAGCGCATCACACTCATTATGTATGTATATACCCATCCCCTCCTCCTCACTCCCATCTGCCCCACTCCTGATAAATGCTGTTCCTATGTGTCCACTTAGGTGTTGATCAGTGAAACCAATTTGCTGGGTGAGTACATGTGGTGCTTGTTTATCCATTCTTGGGATACTTCACTTAGTAGAATAGGTTTCAGCTGTATCCAGGAAAATACAAGAGGTGCTATATCACCATTGTTTCTTATAGCTGAATAGTATTCCATGTTATACATATACCACATTTTATTAATCCACTTATGTATTGATGGGCACTTGTGTTGTTTCCACATCTTTGCAATTGTGAATTGTGCTGCTATAAACATTCAAGTGTAAATGTCTTTTTTATAGAGTGTCTTTTGTTCTTTTGGGTAGATGCCCAGTAATGGGATTGCTGGATCAAATGGTGTATCTATTTGTATCGCGTTAAGGTATCTCCATATTGCTTTCCACAGAGGTTGCACTAGTTTGCAGTCCTACCAGCAGTGTAGGAGTGTTCCTGTCTCTCTGCATCCATGCCAAAATTTATTGTGTTGGGACTTTTTAATAAAGGCCATTCTCACTGGAGACATATGATATCTCACTACAGTTTTGATTTGCATTTCCCTGATGATTAGAGATGTTGAGCACTTTTTCATGTGTTTGTTGGCCATTCTTCTGTCTTCTTTTTGAAAGTTTCTGTTCATGTCCTTTGCCCACTTTTTGATATGGTTGTTTGATTTTTTTCTTGCTGATTTTCCTGAGTTCTAAATAGATTCTAGTTATCAACCCCTTATCAGATGCGTAGCATGCAAAAATTTTCTCCCATTCTGTAGGTTGTTTCTTTGGCTGTGCAGGAGCTTTTTAGTTTGATCAGGTCCCATTTATTTATTTTTGTTGTTGCTGTGATTGCCTATGGAGTCTTCTTCATAAATTCTTTGCCTAGGCCAATGTCTAGAAGAGTATTTACAATGTTTTCCTCTAGAATTCTAATAGTTTCATACCTTAAGTCTATTACCCAGGGTGAGTTGAT
>CAUYRT010043101.1:0-12457 GCA_963574885.1 Lepilemur ruficaudatus | reverse complement strand
AACTCCTGGGCTCAAGTGATCCTCCTGCCTCAGCCTCCCGAGTAGCTGGGACTACAGGCATGCGCCACCATGCCCGGCTAATTTTTTCTATATATTTTTAGTTGTCCAGCTAATTTCTTTCTATTTTTAGTAGAGACGGGGTCTGGCTCTTGCTCAGGCTGGTCTCGAACTCCTGAGCTCAAACGATCCTCCCACCTCGGCCTCCCAGAGAGCTAGGATTGCAGGTGTGAGACATGGCCCGTAACTCTTAAACATTTAGATCAGCGTTTTGGCTGGAGTAATTCTCGCAGCCACGGCTGCGTGGCAGCCTCTCCCCGTCAGGTGCCGGCAGCGCCTCCCGCAGGCGTGACAACCAACCGTGTCTTCAAACACGGCTCAGCGTCCCCGGGGGGCCAAGCCGCCCCGTTGGGAACCGCCGGTTTGGACTCCACCACGTGGGCCTCTGCACCCTGCCCAAGCCGCACGACCGCTGGGGCTGGCGGCTTCCAGCCACGTGACCTGGGACACCTCCCCTCCTCCCCGGGCCTCAGTTTCCCCACCTGCACTTGGCGGGAACCGGGCGAGGGCTGGCGCCGGCGTCCCCCTCAGCGCCCGCGGCCAGCGCGACGGTCCCGCTCCGGCGCTCACCTGTTCAGGAAGATGCTGCTGACGTCGTCGTGCGTGATGGGCGGCTTCTTGGAGCTGGCGGCCATGCGCAGCGGGCGCAGGAAGTTGTGCACCAGGATGTGCAGCTGCTGCACGTACTCGGCCTCGGCCTCCAGCATGCTGAACACCACCTGGTTCCGCTTGCGCATGCTGTCGGCGTGCGGCGACCGGATGTAGTCCTGGATGATGGTCTTCCACTTGCGCCGGCACAGCCAGCCCCGCAGGAAGCTCTGCACCTGCGCGGCGAGACCAGCGGGGGACCGTCTCTGCCAGGCTCCCCGAGGGCGGGGGCCAGGCTCTGTCCGCGCCGTGCCGGGCACACAGGGAGCAGAGCGCAGACGGGGCCGGGCCTGGCCCTGCTGCCTGCACGACACCCAGCCCGCCGTTTGGGCCCTCGGAGTTGATTTTCCCATCTGTGAAATGGGGCTAACCAGGTCATGGCTGGGCTGAGACCGAGGCCCAGAACCAACCGGCGTCTCTGGGGAGAGCCTGTTGGAAATGTAGGTTCTCACGCCCGCCCCAGACCTCTGCGTCCTAAAGAGACCCGGGTTGCCGGAGGACAAGGGTGGCCCCGAGTCTCCGTAGCGGGTGGCCGGGCTGCGCTGGGCCCGGCCCATGCCCTGTCCTGTCTAATGACGCGCCCGGAAGCCCAGAAGTTTCAGTTAAAGCTCGTCTGGGTAGAGGGCGATTACCAAGTTGAACAGAACATGGCAAATTAGTTAGTTAATCTCATGCCTGGGCCTCATCACGGGCTCTGGGTCCCAGCGCCTGCCGGCAGCCTCTCCTCCCAGCCTCCCGGCTCAGGACGAAAGCAAACAGAGACTTGACTCAGTTTCCCTGCAATTGGCTTCTCGGAGGGGCCTGGCAAAGGCCCCGACTCACACACGCACAAGGTGGTTTTGAGCTGCTCGGCTTCCTGCCCTTCCTGCGGGGGAGCAGGGAGGTTCTCAGGGCAGTGGAGCAGGGGTGTTGGGGGTTTCTGGGGACCGAGCGGAGGTGCACCCCAAAATATTCCCCCCAAAGGGGGCACTGGCGACATCAGCAGGTGCTGCTGGCCAGGCCCAGACTCGCTGGCCGGGACAGGTGCTGGGGGGGCACAGCCTGCCTGAACCCTGCAGCTGTCTCCAAGAGGGAGGGGCTTTCTCTGCGGCTACGGAAGGTGGACACAGAGCGGTGGGAGGGCGACTCCGGCTGGCCTTCCACCCGGACCTGCTGCCCCAAAGGGAGGGGTGGGCAGGGGAGCTCAGTGGGCAGGACAGGAGTCCCTGCCGTGGGGCTTGGCTCAGACCGGGGTGACAATTCCCAGTGCCCGTGGGGGTCTGGCAGGTCCCAGAGGTGTGAGAAGCTGGTGGGGGTAGGCGGGGGTCGTGGGGGCCGCACCTCCTGCCTGGAGGGGCCGCGGCGTGTGTGTGGGGTGCCGGGGCTGCTGGGCCTCTGTCTCTCCTGTGATTGAGGACCTGGGTGGCCAGGTTTGAGTGTCACTCTGCAAACACTTAGCTGTGCAACCTCGGCAAAGTTGCTTTGCCTCTCTGTGCCTCAGCTTCCCCATGTGTGAAGTGGAGACAACAACAAACCTCAGAGGGGTTTAGTGAGGACTGAATTCATCCGAACAAAGCTCCCCAACAGTGTCTGGAGCGTCGCAGGTGGTTAATAAGCGTTAGCTGTTTCTAGTTTTGAGAAGCTAAAAATCTGGATTTCTGTGTGACGTGTTTAGCGTTTAAGGCGCTGGCACCGAACGGAAAGGAAAACGCAGAACCCGCCGCGTGGGCTGCAAAGCCCCGCTCGCTGGCCGGCTAGTGCCGGAGTGCGGTTTCCCGAGGGGACGGCGTTGGGACCATTCTCAGCAAGCGGGGCGCTCTGGTTTCGCCTGCTTTTCTCAGGGTGAGTCAGGCCCCCCGCCGCGAGTCTGGCCAGCTGCAAACACGACCACGCCCCTCCCCCCGCCACGCCACCACCGAGGCCACGGCGTGTCACCTCCGGGCCACAGGCAGACCCCTGGCGCCTTCCGCACTGGCAGTGTAAAACATGGGGCCGGCTGGGGGGTCCGGTGAAGGCCTGGCTCCCTGCGGAGGTCTGCGGGGACTCGGGCAGCTGTGGGGGGTGGGTGTGGGTGACAGCAGGGACACTGGGGGGGGGGTGGCGATGCAGAGGTGGCTGAGGGGTCCCGGTGAGCAGTGTGGCAAGGAAAGCTCTCAGCGGAGGGTCCTGGGCCCTTCCCATTCCTTCCTCCAGCGGAACCTCAGTTTTCTCATCTATAAAATGGGCTGAACCACCCTGGCCAGAGGGATAATCGGGAGGAAGGGCCGTGGGAGGGGCTGCCGGCCCTGGCTGGCTCTGAGAGAGACAAGCCCGGAAGGGCTGACGGAGGAAGGTACAGACCTTCTTAATTTTCTTGATGTCGCTGTCTTCGTCGTTGGGGGCGACGGTCTGGGTGGACTGGATGCGCTCGTTGTCCTTGAGCAGGGATGCGATCTGCAAAGGACAGGTGGCTGCCGAGGGGGCCCCGATGGCGGAGACCCCGATCCCTGATGACAGAGACCCCGAACCCTGATGATGGAGACCCCGACCCCTGATGACGGAGCCCTCATACCCCCCCGCTGACGGAGACCCCAATCCCCGATGACAGAGACCCCGACCCCTGATGACGGAGACTCCGACCCCTGATGACGGAGACCCTGACCCCTGATGATGAAGACCCTGACCCCTGGATGACAGAGACCCCTGACCCCTGCTGGTGCAGACACTGACGCCCTGCTGACAGAGACCCCGACCCCCGCAGAGACTCCTGACCCCTGCTAGCAGAGACCCCCGACCCCTGCTGGTGCAGACCCTGACCCCCGCTGGCAGAGACCCTGACCCCTGCTGTTGGCTGGCGGGCAGTCTGCCTCCCACGCTGTGCCTCCCGGTCACGAGCCCAGACGGCCCCTGACAGCCGGAGATGGCAGGAGTTGCACGGAGCTGGCTGCCCACTCAGGTGGCCGTGGCCGGGCCCTTCCCCGCGTGCTCTGCGGCCACCTCACTTGCAGTCCCAGTGTGTGGCTCTCCCCCTCACTCCCAAACCGCCGGGGCTTTGTTTGTACGCGCTACTGCAGTACAAGGTGGTAGCACACAGCGCTCCATCTTGACGATCTTAAGTGCACAGTTCAGCGGCATTAAGTGCATTGTCAGAGCTGCGCGACCACCACCGCCGTCCTCTCCGGAACTCTCCATCCTGCAGAACAGACGCCGCGTGGCCCCAAGCAGGACCCAGCGCCCACACCCGCACGCCGCTCTCTGTCTCTCTGCAGGACCCTCCAGGGACCTGTCCGAGCAGAGTCACGCAGCGTGTGTCCTTCCGCAACCGGCTGCCTCACTCAGCACGGGGTCTTCACCATCCTCCGTGCTGTGACGTGCCAGGGTTTCCTTCCCTTCAAGGCTGAGTAATATCCCACCATGTGTACAGGTCGCGTCTGTTTACCCGTCCACGTGCCAGTGGGCTCCTGGGCGGTCTCTTTATCTTTCCAACAACACTGTGCTTGGCACAGATCGGAAAGGGCAGGTGGCCGGGGGTGGCCCTGAGGGCTCAGCTCTCCCCGCCTGGGCCGGCCCAGAGCCCTTCTCACGACGAGAGCCTCTTTGCAGCACAGCCTGGAAGCTGCCGGGCTAGAAAACGGTGCAGCCCTTGGAAGGGACATTCGCCCTGCTCTAGGAATCTCCATTTGCCTGATTCGGGGATCAGAGAGGTGCACGTAGCTTCCAGAGCAAAACCCAGGGTGGTGCCTGGAAGAAGGTGCGCTTGGATCTGGGGCTCCGCAGGTGGACGGGCCGGAGGTGTGTCCTCCTGGGCAGGGCTCGCCCCACCCACCATGATTCCGTACACCCTTCCTCCTCGACCTGCCTCAGGGCTCCTAGAACTTTGCCGTTAAAATGCTGCGACTGCCCAGCGACTCTCTCACCCCTGCCTGAGCTCTGTGGGGGACGGGGCTGTTGCAGTATCATTCAGGGACGTGCTCCCGGCGCACAGCACGGGGCCAGGCCCTCAATATACACTTGCCGGCCACACAGATAAGTGAATTAAGGCAAACTCAGAGCAACAGCAGCAACGAAAACATTAACCAGAGGAAAACACTGCAGCCACTAAGCCGCATGAGCTAAAGATAGTAGCTCAGGGGTTCTGCAAACAGCCACAAAGCAGGCAGCGCCGTCTCCAGAGCACGCGGCTCCGTCCCCCAAGGCCACTTGCTGACCGCGGAATGAACGGCTCCTCGCAACGGAGCGCGTCGGCACCGTGAGAGCAAAATGGAGCAGCTACCTGCTCTCCACTCCTGGCTGCTAAAAATACCCCAGCCGTGACTCACGAGCAGCTGAAAATATCCAACGGGAAATATCCAGCGTGGAGACGGGCTTTTCTCTTCTCCCCCCTTTGATCCCCCGAGAACGTCTGCAGGTTGAAATGATGCCTGATTCTGTGACGTGCACTCTAAAGGGCTAAGACACACACATGCACACACAGACATACACACACGTGTAAGCACGCACACACATGCACATATGCACACATGCACACACACACACATGCACATGCACACACACTCACAGACAGACGCACACACAGCCTTGCAGAGCTCAGACACAGGCCTGCCCAGGCAACACCTTCGCCCCTGGCCTACCGCCACCTCCACCCTCGTCTGCTTTCTCTGCCAGCTTTGGGATTTGCACCCAGCGTCGCTTTTCTCTTTAGGATGGTGAGCGTGTGTGTGCGTGTGTGTGTGCATGCGTGTGCGTGTGTGTGTTGGGGCAGTAAGGGGTCAGTATCTAAAACTGACAACGCTCCTCTCAGAGACAGGCGTTCCAGGACACCCACTGAGCAGGGACCGGGGCAGAAATAGCTGTGACGAGGTCGGACGCTGGGCCACACGCTCAGGCAGCAGGGGCATCCGTATTTCAGGACGAGCTTGGTGGGCAAAGCTCTGGACAGTCGCGAGCCGTGGGACCCTGCGAAGGTCTTGCACGGCGGCCGAGCAGCTGCTCAGAGCCAGTGGGGACGGTGGTGGCCCCAGGCCGGGAGGGCACAGGGGGGCTGCCTCTCTCTGACCCTGGCAGGTCCGTTCTGGAAGTGCACTTGCTCTGGACCCTGGCGGGTTCATCTGACGTCCTGCTCAGCTGACCCTTGTCCACGACGGCCACGAGAGCTGGGCTCCGGCTCACACCCGACTCCACGCTTGGCTCTGTGCCGGGTGTCTGGGCTGGCCCTGCCCACCCGCCATCTGCCACCCTCAGACGGTCTCCTTTGCCCCTCGGTGGCAACCTTCATCTGACAACCCCTCCGGGCACTGCCATGGCCTCGCCCCACCCCGTCTGGAGAGGCTTTCTCTGACCCCAAAACGTTTAGTCCGTGCGGGAGCTGCGGGTGCGATCAGTCCAAGGTTTTCTTCTCATCGGCAGCCGGTTTTACTAAAGGTCTCTGCATTTCCTGCGTTTCAAACAGCTGCCGTGCAGCTCAGCTCTGCTCTTCCCTCCCTGCTCCTCTCCGGCCCCTTCTGAGCCCAGCAGGTGCCTCTGATTCCCTTGGTGCAGCCCCAGTGGCACGTCCTGACAGGGTCTCTGTGCTGGACTCTATGCTGGGTGGAGGTGGGGCAGGCAGATCTCCGCCCTGGAGGAGCCCTCAGCCTATGCAGGGCTCAGATGTCCGCAGAGGGGGACTCCAGTGTGTACAAGGCGAGGCTAGAACAGAGGAGTGCACCCGCTGCCGTGAGAGGGCCTCCTGGGACCAGGCGAGGGCTTCCCAGGAGAGGTTTTGAAGTTCAAACAGGAGTCCAACGGGTGGTCTGTGGGGGTGGAATTTGAGTGGAGGGAGTGCCGTGGACAAAGGTGGGGTGTGGCAGGTGCTGTGAGCCAGGCGGCAGGGGTTTGGGGCCGGCGAGCGCAGGGGGAGAGATGAGGAGCAGTCTTCTCCTTTACCTGTTCATACTGGGGTTCCACGTCAACCTTTGATTGTGAAACCCACTCGAGGCTAAGTGTTTATTTTAACCTTAAGCTAAAAAACTCTGCAGCTCCTCCCCGAGTCAGCTGCCAGGAGTCCGAGTGCTGCCACGCCAATAAAATCTCACGACCGTGTGCAAACTCCTCTCCGGCCCCCGAGGGCCTGTCTCAGCTCTCCGAATTTACTTCCACGCACCGGGGAGAATGAAGCCAGGCCGGGCTGAGCGTTCCAGGGGAGGGGAGAGTCCCTCTCAGAGGTCGGTGTCCCTTCGTGCTGGGGGTCACCTGGCCGAGCCTGTTGGTGACGGACGTGGGGCCGGCAGGACTGGTCAGCCAGAGAGCAGAGACTGAGCAGGTTGTCGGGACAACCTGCCCCCTGCAGAGGAGACAGCGGGGGTGGGCGCTGCAGGGCTGGGGGGCACAGAAGGAGGGACACGCTGGCTTCATGGACTGGTGACACCGGAGGGCACAGAGCCCCAGGCCGATGCCGGGTTAAGCCTCTGCAGTCGCTGCCTGGAAAGTCTCCGGGGCCACGTTCTCATGTTGTCCGGGGCCGGCACGCGGGTAGCTGACTGTGCCAGGTGATGCCGACTGCGGTAGGTTTTCCTGGTCGGCTCTCGAGAGGAAAACCCACTGTGAACGTTCCCAGCCCAGCTGCTTCAGCTACCAAAGGCTGAAAACCAACCAAGCAAAATTCTTGGCAGTTTAACGACTGGCTCTTGCGAGCTGGTTGAGCCGGGTCCGGCACGTCCCTGGGCGTAGGGGACGGTGCTCGTGGAGGAAGAGGCTACGGAACACAGCGGCAGAAATGGGGTGAGAGGAGTGGAGGCTGAAGGAGGAGGCCAGTGAGAAGCGCTCGTAGAGCGCTTGGCGGGAGGGCGGGGGGGGGGCGGGGACGGCTTCTGTTCGTTTTAAAGCTGCTTTCGGTTTTGGGGGCAGATCATCCACAGCCTGTGTCGTCGGCTTGGGGTTGAAGGGAGAGCCTGGCGGTTGCAAGGGTGGCGAGGACTCTCAGGCTCACCCTCCTGGGACGGTCCCCTGAGGTTGGGCGCGGTCATGGGACAAGCTCGTCCAGGTCATGCGGGGGGTGACAGGACCCTTTCCGGGGCCACATGACTGAGAACTTCTCGGCGGTGGATGCCCGGTGGGCCAGCATCCCTCGGTCCCGGGAGAGGATTCCTGGCGCGGGGTCCTCAGCAGGACAGTTGTTCTCACCTGCTCAGATCTGGGGCGTGTTTGTCATTGAGTGTGGTCCGGCCTGACAGGCACGTGCAGGGCCACCTGGGGGTGGGGGGCAGAGGAGGCTGAGCGAGGGCGGCGGCTGTGGGAGGTGACAGACGCAGACAGCGGAGTCTGGGCGTCCAGTGGCCGGGAGCGGCAAGGCCCGCGATGCTGTGGCGCATGCGTGGTCGGGCTGGGGAAATTCCATCGGGTTGGGGGGGGAGGGGGCCACGCGCCGCGGCAGTCGAGGTGACGCTGTCATCCTGGACACACACCTGTGGTCGCGCCGCCTCCTCGCTGGGCAGGGGACGTGTGTGGGGGGCTCAGGCCGAGTCCGGCGCAGGAGGCGAGTGGCTCCGGGCAGCTCCCCGGGCTCTGCACACTGCGGCGTCTGCACATCCTGCTCCGGCGTCTACGTCCCGTCTCATCTCCTGCCTGGCTGCTCCGCGCCCCCTGCCCCTTGGGAGACAGACCTGAGCTCTGTTTCCACCTTCCTGGAGCCCCTGGAGCCATGGGCGCCCTCGACCCAAGTATGTGAGTGTCGGGAGGGGAGAGAGACCGAGAGAGAGGGAGACCCCAGAGCCAGGAAGCGTCACCAAGCTGGCCTGTCAAGTCGTCTTCAAAACCATCTTGCCCTGGAGGGCAATGCACTCAACCGGAAGCATCGCTCCAAATGTCCACCAAGTGGGCCTCTGCTGCCACTGTGAGACACGCACATGCATGCACAGGTGCACATGTGCACATGCATGCACACACGTGTGCATACATGCACACTCACACGTACACACACATGCAGACGCATGCACGCACATGTTCACTTGTGACCGACCTGCTCTCTGCCCCCAGCACCGAGGGGTTCTGACCTTGCTCCTGTACCTGTTCTCCGCCCTACGGGTCCCTGAAACCTTCCACGGCCGTGTGCAACATGAGCCCCGGCTTCCCGGCTGCCCCTGACTCCCTCCTGACCTGGCGCTCAGCACAAGCTCCGTTACGACCACATTCTGCCACAGCCGGACCGGAAAGGCAGAGACGGCCCCATCCGCCCATCGAGCCCCCTGTGCCCCTGCTCCGTGCCAGGCAGAAGGAAGGAGTGGTGAGGGACACAGCCAGCTCTCATGCGGCAGGCTGAGCAGGGACGTGCCACGGGAGCACACGGCAGGGAGCACGCTCTGTGCCAGGTGTCTCCGAGGAGGAGGGTTGAGCTTAGATGAACCAGGTGGGAGCGTGGGCGTGGGAAGGGCCTTCCAAGCGGAAGCGCGGCGTGTGTGCAGGCTGGGAGGCGGCCGGGCGCTCAGCCCTGGAGCGCTGGTCTGACCCGCAGAGACCGCAGGGCCGTGCTGGGGAGGAGGGGAGGCCAGCAGGGGGGTGACCTTGAGTCCTCGTGAGCGAGTGAACGGACAAATGACGCTGGACACCCTTGAGCATGAAGCCGATGTCTTGTCCTGGGGCCAGATTCCCTCCCTGGCCCCTTACGGGGCTTGGTTTGGATCCAGGGATCTGTGCTGGGCTGGGACAGACCCCAGGGCTGTCCCCAGAATGGATGGTCCCAGAGTGAACCAGGTGGGCTGCAGAGTGGCCAGCCCATGCTGGGCTCCAGGAGCCCCGTGGGGAGAGGCTGCCAGGCCAGGTGCAGACAGGAAGACCCTTCCGCTGTGTGAGCTTAGGCAGGTGGCTTGGGCTCTCTGAGCCTGGCTGTTGTGTGAAGCAGGTGGTCGGCCCTCGCAGCCCGGTGTGGGGACAGCGGGAGGGAGCATGTCTGAAGGCGCCTGCTGTGGGCTCGGGGAGGTGGCGGAGTCTGGAATTTTTGTTGTCACTGTGAGTTCAGAGCTTTGCTGCCGTGGGACAAGGCGGGATTGGTGGCTTTAGATCTCTGGACGTTCCAGGCAGAGCTGGCGTCACGGGTGTGTCATGGGGTCCCGTGTGCACTTGGGTGTCCAGCTCTGAGGCTGAACTTCTTGATCGTTTCCTCTTTGACTTGTGTTTCACAAGTGGGGTCTGAGGGGCCGTGGGGCACCCCAGGGGCTTGGGGCCTCCGCTCATGTGTGTCCCCCCTTCCTGCCTCCCCAGCTCCCCGGACGGGCTCCTGGCTGCTGGCTCCACACCTCCCTGGTACCCCTGGACCCAAGACCTCCGCTGCCCTCTGCCTGGGGAGCCCCTGGGTTGAATTGGATTGGGGAGACCCACAGTCCACCGTCCCCCTCACCAGCAGATGCCTCGGTGCCGGTGCAGGGTGGGGCCGAGTGAGCCCCATGGTGTCTCAGGGCTGGGCACGGTGACAGCCATCCCTGCCCCACGCAGGCAGTGCACAGGTGGGTGACCTGGCAGGAGCCTGCCCCACTCCAGGTCCTAGTGCAGAAGAGGGGGAGGGTCAGGGAGGCCGGAGGCTGGGGCTGGGTGCTGCCTGCCCACCACAGGTCCGGTGTTGGGCTGCAGGGGAGGAGACTGACTCCCCTGGTGTGGCCTTGCAGGAGGAGACTGGCTTCCCTGGTGTGGCCTTGCATTTCCATCTTGCACCAGGCACTGCAACCTACGTACCCGGCAAATTCCAGGACTCTGTGTTTCATTTTCCCCTCCTCAGCTCAGCATCCACAGTCCTCGTATGACGTGGCCAGATGGGTCTGAGCACACGGGTTGGGTAAGTGGGAGAGAGACAATCAGAGCATCTGGGGGGCGGCTGGCGAGAGGTGTCTGGGGACTGAGAGCCGGCGCTTGCCAGGCCGTGATGTGACTGGGTCACCTGGCAGGTGGTTAAAACCCAGATTCCGATTCAGGAGGTCAGAGTCCAGCCCGAGACTTTGCATTTCCTGAGGTTCTGCTTCCAGCACAGCTGACGCTGCTGCCTGGGGACCACGGCCGAGTGCCAGGCTGCAGGAGCCCCGCCCAGCCACGGCGCGGCCCCCAGACTGCCGGGGAGCCCCGCGGGAGCTCTTGCCGTGACAGGCCGAGGGCGGGGCTGCCCTGGAGCTGGCCTGACGCCCTCACTCTGACGTCCCCCAGAGTCGGAGCCGATCGTGCCGGGACGCTCGGTCAGTAACTGGGCACTCACCCGCCCGCAAGTAACCTCACTCGCAGCTGGGTCGGGCGTGCGTAGAAAGCCCGCTTTGCGCGGCGGGGACCGAGGCCCGGACGGACAGAGGGACTCAGGCTGCGGCTGGTAAGTGGCAGAGGAGGGATTCGAACACAGGACCTTGCCCTCTGCCAGCATCGGCGCGCCCTGAGTTCGGAGCCGGCAGCGCCGTGGCTGGGAGCTGGGCCCCCCTGCCCGTCGCGTGTGCCCCGACCCCGCGGCAGCCCGTCCCCGGCCAGCCGCCCCCGCCCCCCGGCCCGCAGCCACCTCCGCCTTCAGCCGCTCGATCTCGACCTCCCCGTCCTCGATCTGCTGCCGCAGCTGCTTGGCCACGGTCTTCTCTGTCTCCACGATCTGCAGCAGGTGCAGGTACTTCTGCATCAGCGCCTCGTGCTCCGTGGCCAGCGTCCTGTAGCTGTGGGCAGACGCACACGACAGGTGAGACGCCGCCTCCCTGTCCCCCCCGCCCCCGGCGACCCGCCCGGCGCCACCCGGGAGCGGGGCTCGCCCATTCCCTGCGCGGGCAGAAGGTGCCAGCTCCCCGGCGAGGAGTCGGCCCCGACCTGACGGCTGTGGCTGCTGCCGCCACGTGCTCCAGCCCTTCCCAAACCGCCTGACCACTGGCTCCTGCCCCGGGTCTGGCGTGTGCTCATGCTCTTACACACGCACCGCGCTCCGGGGCTTCGCGCAGTTAGATGCTCTGGCCGGAGCATGCCTCCACCCTCTTTCCTAGGCTAGTTCTGATTCCCAGTTGAAATGTCACCTCCAAGAAGCCATCCCTGGTCACCCCCCAGACTGGGTGGGGTGTTTCTGTAGCACCCAGGTTTCCATGACAACCGCAGTGGCTGCCTTGTTGGAGGGCGGGGCCACGCCTGTGCTGCGGCTCCCGTGTCCGTGGGGCCTGGCACCTCTGTTGCACGGATAGATGGCTGGGTAGAGGGACATGTCAGGCCCTTTAGGATACACAGAGGAGGGTCAGGCACGTGGGTCTCGCTGGGGGACAGCGGAAGAGGCTGCACAGCACATCTGGCTGCCCAGTGATGTGTTAATGCTGTTAGTGCTGAAAGAGGGTCCAGTGATGGGGACTTGTAATCAAGGAGGACTTCCTGAAGGAGGAGGCCCTTGACCCTGAATTGGAACCCTCATTGTCCCATTTTCTCTCTTCCCCTTGGCATTCTGGGGTTTGCCCCCAGCACCCACAGGGACTGGGTCCCTCTCTGGGTCACCTACTATCTTCTCTCTAGCAAACTGGCAAGTTGAAAGGACTCTTCTCAGCTGCCTTGGACGTGGCAAGCCCGTGGGGTGCAGGGTTAGGGCAGCTGGCTCGGCACCCGCTAAGGGGCTGGGCTACGCGAGCTCACCGAGACGCTGGCTCTTACAGCGACACGGGCAGTAACAACTTCCCTGCAAACCCCAAACCCCGGGCTTGAGGGGAGGATCTGGGAGCCCATCAGTGCGAAAGGGGCTGTGCCATGGTGGGGTTGGGGGGGAAACTGAGGCAAGTCCTGTCCCTGGTGGTATCAGAGGGCGTCCTGCAGAGGAGGGTGGGAACTGGGGGCCGTG
>CAUYRT010043100.1:0-18733 GCA_963574885.1 Lepilemur ruficaudatus | reverse complement strand
CCTTACGGACTTCCTGGCTGGAATTTGTGTAACTGCTCCATTGGTACATTTTGGGACCTCATGAACTATAGTAATAATTAATTAGAAGAATAATGACTAACATTTTTCAAGCACTTACTATGTGCCAGACCTGGGCTAAATACTACACGTACATCATTCCCACTTAATCCTGTCAGGAACTCATTTTTATCACCCCTAATTTACAGGTGAGGAAACTGAGGCACAGATGGCTCACAGAGTTGGCCCTAGGTCACACTAGTAAGTGGCAGAGCTGGGATTTGAACTCAGGTCTGTCTGACTCCACAGCATTTTCCTCATAACCTGTGTGCCTGTACCGGGGCCTGAGGCTGTGGCACCCTGCTGAGAGGCATCTTGAAAGCAACTGTGGGCTCCAGCTCAGGTGGGCACCACTCATGTCCCGGGGGAAGGGGCTGGCTGGAGGCTGAGGTTTCTTTCTCTGTTGGCCTGGACTTCCTCTCTGCATGGCAGAGTCAGTGGGCACAACACACGGCGGCAGAAGATCCCCAGCTCCTTCTAGGCCATCAGTTCAAACCTCAGAAAAGCAGCAAAGAGGCCTGGGAAGCTGCCCCATCGGCCCCATCCCCAGATCCCTGTTCCCAGTTGACTGGCATCCTGCCTGCCGGCCTTCAGGCCTGGCCGACCCTTGCTAACCCCAGCCAGGCAGCCTCCCAGGCAGCAGCAGAAGTCCCATACACCTTCCCACTTCCTTCCTAGGGTCAGGACCCTGCCCACAGCACGGTCGTGAAGGAGGTAAAGATGAGAACCGGCCCCTCGCTCATGTCGGCACGCTTGGGGCCCTTCCCAGCCTCTGTCAGGCTGGCACTGGGACTGTTCCCCAACATCTGGCTTTTGTATCACATTAGACCCTCCTCTTGGGCCCAGGGGAG
This sequence comes from Lepilemur ruficaudatus, assembly GCA_963574885.1. Taxonomy (NCBI): domain Eukaryota; kingdom Metazoa; phylum Chordata; class Mammalia; order Primates; family Lepilemuridae; genus Lepilemur; species Lepilemur ruficaudatus. Next base: position 17,825 of record CAUYRT010043100.1, on the reverse strand, counting down.
CTGTCCAGCTCTTCCTATACCATGAGCAATCCCCACACAAAAGCAGGCATTTTGGATTGCAGCTTTTTTGGTTTATACAAAATTTATCTATCACATGTGAATTAGAACGTGTGCCTGGGAGGATTCCGCCATTAAATTTGATAACACAGGTAAACAGTACAGTGAGTGTATTAGAGGGTCACTGAAGGGACCCCTTAGACATGTTGCCTATGATAATAATAGTGCTAATATTACCAGCTTCTATTTATCAGTCACAAGACTGACACTGTGCTGAGCACTTTCCATGCATTTTTATTTAATACAACAACCCTGTGAATTAGGTGCTAATCATCTTATTTTACCGATGAGAAAACTGAGACCATATTCTCACAGTTAATAAGTGGATGGGCTGGGGTTTGAACTCAGGCCTGAAGCTTAGGGGGCTTTCTCTTGGTCATTCTGCTCCAGGCCAATTGGCCCTTATGAGTGACCAGCAAGTGCACGTGCTGTTCAGATAAAGCTGGCAGCATTTCTGGAAATCGTAAAACTGCCCTAGGCAGTTCTGATGGGATAAGACATGTCCTGCAACCTGGGTCAGGCTTTGCTTTAAGCTGCTAATTGGCTGCTGGCTAGCACCCACCTAACAGCACCAAACTCTTCTGATCAATAACTAGCAGATGCTTTTACACTCATGAAGCATGGTTAGGTCCATCTCATTATGGCCATTCTTGATAGTCCCCCCGACCGAAGAATCCCTTTGTCCCTTTCATGTTTGTCAGTTGAGCTACTAATTTATATGCTCTCTCTTTGTCCTTTGCTTTTAGGTCCTTAACTGATCCTCCCTCCCTCCCGCTGTGACCTTGGGGGTCCAGGATAAATTCCATTCAACCTCCCACTCCCTGCTCCTACCAGGATGGCCTTGATACATAAATTTAACTCTAGCCCCTCTGTCTGCCCACCCTGTTATCTCTTTCTTAATGTATCTTTGGTCTCGTCCCTTCTGCTCCTCCTCTGTCTGTCTCTGGTGTCTCTATCACTGCCTCCCTCCCCTGAGCCAATGCCATGGAATGCCCAACATGTGTAAGTGTGTCTGCCTGGAAAATGTAACCTTCAAGGAACCTGAAGTTGAATGACAGTAAACAGAACCTTGGAGACCCAGACATCTTCTGGGGTTTACGTGGACTCAGCAGCAAAGACTTGGAAACAAGGCAAGATGGGAGAGAGGGAAGAATGGAATGATCAAAAGAATGAGCTGGAGGGAGAAATGGGAACTGGGGGAAGTGATATTGATTAAACCAGGGCACAGAATCCTTGCTGTCAATGTGGGAAGTGCCTTCAGAGATCAGCCAGTCCAGGAAGAGTAAAGAAGTTTAAAGTCAGGAGCTAATGCTGCATGATGAGCTGCAGCTGCCTGGAGTGCATCCTGAGAAGAGTGCTGTTGTTGATTAGCAATGTCTGCCATGGGCATTGCATTAGAAATGGTGGCTTGGGTGGAAAGATTTACCTCCTTGATCTAGTTTTAATCACTTCGTCGTCATGCAACCAATGAGCTTGGGGGAAAGGGACTTGTCCACGGATTATACAACGGGTTGCATGTAGATCTCAAGCTCTTACTGTCTCCTAAAACCCAGATGAAATTTGCCAAACTAGATGTTGATAAGGGACTCAGGGAGAGTGGTGAGTTTAAGAAGTTCTCAGGGTGAGATAATCAGTGCAGGAGCAGCCAACCTGAAGCTGTGGGGAAGACTGTGGATGCGTTGCAGACCACACACCGCGTGATGCTCAGTGCTCATGAGTGATCAGTTGGCTGGATCTGCCCAGTGCCCTGGACACCTCTTCCACCTCTCCTCTGACCTCTTTCACCTTTGTCCTCCCAGGAAGAAAAGGGAGTTGCCTTGGAGCAGAGGCTTCAGCTTTCCCCAGAAAGAGTGAGCCCAGTCAGAGGGAGGGAAGAGGAGGGGAAATGTGCCTGGGCCACAATGCCACCCACAGGGCCAGAGGCTCTGTGTGGCAGTGGAAAGGGCCATGAAGGAAGGTGGCAATTAGGAGGAGCTGAAAGCCAGGCAGGAGGCGAGCACAGAGGCACCTGTGTGCAGGTTTGGTGTGTGGGCCAGAGGAGAAGAAAGAACCTCCAGGTGACGAGAGCTGCAGAATGGGAATAATGATACCCTGACAAAGCAGCAGGGGCTTGGAGCCCAGCCCAGCCAGGGTGCTGGCACAGCTCAGACGTGATGCATAGACATGATGCACCACTCACAGGCTGGAGGATGTGGGCAGAGAGGGGGAGGTGGGGCCGAGGTGGCCCAAGACCAACACAGCCTTGGAAATTTGCTCAAGAGCTTCTGCCTCCCTCCTCTTCTCTGTCCCTGTTGTCCTTCCCTTCTCTTCCTTTCCTATCCCAGCACTTACTTTCTCTTTTCTCCCTCCCTGTCCCCCTCCACACCATAGAGTCTCCACTGGAAATAGAAATGGAGAGAGGAGTAGTGAGAATGATATAGAAAGATCTGGAAGCTGCTTTAATCTGGATCATCTGCCCAGGCCTATGAAAAGAAATCAGGCTGCAAGAGTGTCCCAAGAGCAGAGAATCCAATCTGGACACCACACTTAGTTTTTCACAAGAGAAAACTGAGACCTGGAGAGGTGAACACCTCTCCAAAGTCAGAGTCATGGGCAGACAGTCATGTTGGTTTGCCATCTCACTCTCCCATCTTCCTTCTGCCAGTGACCACTCCTAGATGTTCCCCAGGGAACCACTCCTTCACTCTCTCTGTCCACGTGCTTTAGGAAAGGTTGACCTAACCTGACGTTACCCCCAAGATCCCAGGTTGGGCACAAAACTGGATCTGGTCAATCTGTGCCTTCCATTTCCAAGCCAATAAAAGTTGATCCAGTAACATCGGCAGTGCATCTTTTGCTGAACTATTGGAAAAGGAATGCTTTTTTCTGTTGGATTTGCCACACTGGCAGGTTTAAGCTTGGAGCTGCTTAAACCACTTGGGGAGTGCCTGTCAGAGAGTAAAGCTAACACAAAGGAGAGCAGACCCAAGAGTTCAGTGAGACAGATGCCAGATGACATTGTCTCAGTGCCTGGATCCAGCTATGCCTGAAGCTTATTCCTGGGTTTTTCAGTTATGTGAGCAAAAATGCCAGTTTGAGTTGAATTTCTGCCATTTGCATCCAAGAGACTTTAAGTCCACTTAGAGAAACAGACAGAGAGGAAGACAACCTGGAGAGAAGCACAACTGCAGGGATGAGGACTGATGGGAAAGCAGGTGTGTGTGTGTGTGTGTGTGTGTGTGTGTGTGTGTGTGTGTGTATGGTAGCCCATCATGACCATTGAACTGGCATTCAACAGTGAAGCAGGAACACCAGAGTTTATCGGAAAGAACACACAGCCAAAGAGGATTTTCCAGATGGGCCAATGAGAGGTGGGATGCAAGCTTGTTTGCTGCTACCTAGGCTATCTGTGGAATGGCAGTAGCCCACCTGAGTCCCCAGTCCGTGCAGGGTGTGGGTCTACATGGGTGGAGAGGAAGACAGGGTCATGTGGAGTTTATCTGGACAGTCAACACCCAGTAGCAACGGATGTCCCTGCTGACAACGCTTATGACCTAAACCTCATTCCAAGACTGATCTTTAAAGATGAGCAAAACCATTCAACCAGTCCCCGCTTGTCATATGAGTTAGGCATCCCTCCCCCACCTGACCCTGTCCTTATCAGATGTCCTCAGATTTTATCTGATTTACAGTATACAAAACTTAGAGACAAACAGAGAGACAGAAGGAGGAAGAGGCACACGCTGCCGTGGACGCAGTCCGGGTTGCACAGCCCCACCGCATCGCGAGCTGCAGCCCAGACCCCAACTTCCCTCTCACCCTCTGGTGGCAACATATGTTCAAACTCCATTGATTGTAACCCAACGAGATGACCTCTTGGGGGTCATCACCCATGGGCCGAGTCACAGCTGCTTACAAGCGGTGCCAGGTGGGGATAGGGCAGTGGGAGGAAGTCATGCCCAGCACTGATAAGAAACTCCCTTCCCGTGTCCCAGGCACTGTGCTGTCTGCACTGGAACTCCTCGGGGGTGAGAGGGAAGACAGGCCCTGAGCAAAGACACAGAGGGTGGAGGGTCTGGTTCCTGCTGCCTGGGAGTTGCTGTTTCCCTCATGGCCCTTTCCCACCTTTTCCCACTTCCCCGCACTGGGAGACAATCGATGCCTTAACAAAACCCAACTACATAACAAAATACATACATGTAACATCTGTGCATACAACATATATGTCGATACATACAATATTCAGGGTACTGTTACCCTCTCCCCACCCCCAATATAGAGAGCTTTCCATGCTGGTGTAGTTAAGATCTGGCTCATCCTTTCTCACAATTCCCTGGTAATTCAGTTTATTTATCCAGTCCCTTATTGATGGACATTTAGATTGTTTCTGATATTTTGCTGTTGCAAACAAGAACATCTAATACACTTTGTGAGCATATAGGAGTGTTTCTTGAGGATTCATTCCTAGAAGAGAGATTCCTGGCTCAAAATGTGTATGAATTTTTCATTTTGAAAGATACTGCCAAGTTGGAGTGGAGAACTTTTTCCTGTGAAGGAGCCCTTCGGTCCTGAGGCTGAAGTAGAGATGAAAGGCACCCGGGGTGGAAAGAGTAGGGGCTTTCCATTCAGCCATATTCAAGTTCAAATCCTGGCTCTGCTACTCTTTTCCTGTGTCACCTCAGTTAAGTCACTTAACCTCTCTGAGCTTCTGTTTTCTTAAATGCAAAGTAAGAATCCTAAGAGCTTCCTCACGAAAGCTGTTGCAGGGATCAAATGCCATCTTGTCAAGCCTCTAGCGTGGGCCTGGCATGTACATAGGAGGCTCTCAGCCAACGTCAACTCCCTCTCCCTGCCTGAAGCCCCTTCTGCATCCTCATGGAAGACAAGCTCAGGGGAGACGCGGGGGAAAGTGATTTATTAGTGAATGTCACCCAGAAATCAGGACTCCATGGTGGCTTCTTCTAAAGGTCACCCAGGCGATTCTTGGCGGTAGGGACCATTTCAAGTAAAGTGTAAGGATCTGCTTTAGAGAACACGGCCTAGGGGACCACTGAAGGTCGGACCCCACTGGAGGCCATTTTCCCTTAATGGTCCCTTCACCTCAGATGCTGCCCTCCATGCTCTCGGTCTCTGTGTAGGAGGAGGAAGGGAATCTTCCTCACGAGGAAGAGTAGGGAGGCTGGATTTTATTGTGGGGAGTGGCCAGATTGCATCCTTGGTCGCACCTGGAGCCTCAGCAATGCCTACAGCCCCTTAGCACAGGCCGCTGAGCTCTGCTGTCTCTAGCCCCACCGCCTCACCGGCCTTCAGGGTATCGTTTCTTCCTTCTGGAGACTACATTGGTCTTGAGACTCCCAGCCTGGGCCGCCCTTCCCGGAAGACGATGCATGTGAGAGCCAGCAGCCACTGTGATGGGGCCTGGGGCGGTGACATTGGCACCACAAGTGGTGGAGCTGAGCAGTGTGGTGACAACAGTGGTGACAAGGCCACCAGTAGATGCAGTTGTGATGAGTGATGCTTGGTAGGGGAGGCTGTGGGCCTGGTGAGAACGAGCTCTGTGACCGGAGTCTGAGCTCCATCTGCCACACGCTGTGTGGTCTGCGGGAAGTGGCTTGCCCTTTCTGGCCTCAGTTTCTTCATCAGTAAAATGAAGGTGCCAATCCCACCAGTCCTGTCTTTTTCAGTGTCTCCAACCAGCAGGTGTCTTTAACATGACAAAGGGAAAGAGTGAATTCAGGTGAAGGTACTTCTGGCTAAAAACAGCCCAGATGGGAGGAGATGACTGAGCAGAACTGGTCACATTATCCTCGGAATGATTTCTTGCTTCCCCTGGAGACTCCTGTTACCATGACTATATTTCCTGGTTCCCAACTCCTGGACTCTGGGGTAGCTGAGATTTTCTGGCTCTCGTCCGACTTAGCATCTCACAGTGATGTCCTGGCTTCCTGCCCAGGCCCCACTCACTAGTTCTGGTGCTGACCCTGCAGGTCCCGGTACCCTCCCGCCCGGCCTGGGGACAGGGCCCAGGCTTGTTGGAAGACACCAACAGGAGACTTCATGAAAGCCAAATGCTGTGTGCAACAGGGCCTCATTATGGTGGTGGAGGCGCTGGGCCTGAGCAGTCTCCACCAAGGGACGGTTTTCAGGGGTCAGGAGAGTTTCAGCTGTGTCTAAGCATGATCATAAGCTGAGTGGGTGGAGAAAAGGCAGGACGGGGGGTGCGAGATTGGGCAGGGGAATGTGTCCGCTAGATGGTCCCTTAGCCCCTAATGGAAGGGCGCCCTAGCGTCCTTGCCTATACCCTCTTCCTGCCTTAGAAAGGAGGGCAAAGGACGAAGCAGGAGGCTACCCAGGAGAATCAACTTCCAGGTTGAGTGTGGAGATGAAGGCCACTCAGCCTCCTCCACTGCAAAAAGAATAAAAGGTAGGAGAAGGGTAGACCAGTGCTTGCAAATAAATGGGAGGGGGCAGTGCTGGGGCAAGGACCTCCAATGCGGGAGGATTAGGAAGGAAGCTATCCTCCACTGGGCACCTGGGAGATGTCACCTGCATACTCTCCTTCCTCCACGTGACTACCTTGTGAGGTAGGTGCTGTCTCCGCAGCTCCACTGGGCCGATGAGAAAGCTGAGGGGTCTGAGAATTAAGTCACACTGCTAGGAAGAGGCTGACCTGAGATCGAAACCCAGGACTGCCTGTCTGACTGCTACATTGCTATTTTCTGTTCCTCGCCTCTCTTCTCACGGCTCAAGACCATCCGCCTTCGCTTCCACCTCTCCCAGGCCTTGCGCCTCGCCCCCAGCCCCCTCCAACAGCTCCATCTCCTGAGAGCTCCTCAAATCTCTGCTCTCACTCTTCACTCTGCCTCCTCTTTGGAAACCAGCCACAGGCTTTTTTCTTTCATCTGAGGGAGAGAAAATGGTCTCCTTCCCCACCCCCAGGTCTTCCCATCCTCTCATCCATCCAAACCTAAGCATCTCTCTCTCCTCCCCTCCCCCTCTTGTTTTTTTTTCCTTTCTGTTTATCCATCACTAGAATCCACCCCCTTCCCTCTTGCCTGTAGGTTCTGTGGCTATAATCAAATCATAACTTTTATTAAATTTAAGATTACTTTTTAATGGAATCAATTTCTTGTGTGGTGCTTCTCTGCCTGCCAGCGGGCTCCGCCGGCTCGGCGCTCAGCATCCCCACCCGCACGACTGTCTCCGCCGCTGGCGTTTCTGGCTAAGCTGCCTCCAAAGAGGGGGCAGGTCCGCCATCCCTAAACACACACAGAGACACACACACACACACGCTCACGCACACACGCCAAGATGCACCTTCCCGCAAAGCCCCAGACACACAGCCACGGAGCCCAAGGCGCCCACACAGAGTGGCGGGGGTGGCAGAGGTGGCAGGGGCAGGAGGAGAGAGCTGCAGAGAGAAAGACTGAGGGCACAAAACAAACACGGAGCCAAGCAGACATTTCTCAGCCTGTTAATTTCCTACAGTTTTGTTTTCCAGCCTGAGAAGCAAGCTGGTTTCTGGCAGTCCACCCCCTTCCTTCCGACTGCATCGTGCAGCTGGTGAGCAGGGAGCACTTGCAGGGAGGAGGGGGCTCCGGAGCAGCGCGAGGAGACTCAGGTCGTCATTGATTTGTAAATGTGCAGGCAAGATGCAGAGATGCTTCTGAAGCTGTGACCCCCACGAGAAGCCCAACTGGGAGATATGCGGGCTGGACCAGTCTAACCCTACAGGTCTGGGCTTCAGGAGGAAGGCAACCTGGGGGAGCTGCAGGGAAAGCTCTGGAGGTAGGAGAGGAAACAGGGAAGAGAGAGGTCGGAGGGTCACTCTGGTGGAAGCGACAGGGGCTGGAGAGAGGTACTGGGGGAGTTTTTGCAATAAGCTCACGAGGGTGGGGAGGCCTATAGCTGGGGGTTTGCTGACTCAGCAAAGACTGGGCTGCCTCCTCAAGCTGTCTGGACAGCTCTGGGCACTTCTTCAGCTTTTCTGGGAGGCTCCCTGGACAGTCTTAGGTGGAGAGGAGATCCACAGGCAGACAGGTGGATCTGAGGTCTGAGGGTAGCCACCGTTGGTTCTCCACACTGTCCTCAGCACACCTTGTTCACTGAGTATCTGTAGCGGATCTCATCTTCATCCAGGTGGGTGGTGCACAGCTTAGTGGGTAAGAAGACAGCCTTTGGAATCAGGGAGGTCAGTGAATCTAGGCTCTGATGCTTTCTAACTGTGACCTTGAACAAGTGACCTAACCTCTCTGAGCCTCTTTCATCCTCTGCAAATGAGGATTCAGTGAAATGATACATGTGGAACATCTAGCATAAAGCCTGGCACATAGTAAGAGCTCAAGAAGTGGATTGCTAATATTTGTGTATATCTTCTAAGCACCACCCAAATGCATACACACAGCCCACCATCTACTGTGCCTGAGTGGATTGGGACCTGAACCAAGTGTCAGGCCAGAGGGCGGACACCACCAGGCAGGCCTCCGCTCCTGGATGAAATTCAGGCTGGGACCAGAGACCATGATATGAGTGACAGTTCCCAGGATTGGAACTCAGGACATGGCAGGGCTCTTCCCCCTCCTTCAGTGAAGGGAGTGGCTGAGGCTTGTCGGGAGGAGAGGTGAGGGACCGATGAAGGCTCCTAGGTACCGAAGGCCAAACCATTCCCTCACCCCTGACTTCCAGGGACCACTGAGCCTGAAGCTGGGCTCCCTCGGGTGCAGAATAAAGGGAGACCATCCTGCAGCCAGTTCCTCGCCTGCAGCCTCAGACAGCCTCCTGCTGGTTAGAGAGACAGCAGAGGGGTCTGCGGCCACACTACCCTGAACGTGCCCGATCTCATCTGATCTGGGAAGCTCAGCAGAATGGGGCTTGGTTAGTACTGGGATGGAGACTAGAGGGCTCTGACAGCTTTAGATAAGGCCTAAATGAGGGGAGTCTATGAAGACTTAATTAGGCACTGAGCATGGGTGACCTTTGCCTCCCATTCCTGTCCTTCAACCCTAGGGAGGAGGAAGGGACCTACGGAGAATGCAAACAAGGGACAAGGCCGGCTCTGGTAACGAAACCCTCACGCACCCAGGCTAGGGAGTGGATGCCAACGTGGCTACGGCAGAGGATAACCAGGATCGGCAGCTCAGCCCATCGGAGCTGCACTGTGGGGCCCGGTAGCTGGCTTGGAGTGAGGGCAAGCTGGAGCCTCCTCCCCAGGCAGGAACTCAATGCTCACCTTCCCATTACGCCTAAAAGGAGGCTGGTCCAACCAGCTCGGCGTCCCCCTCTGTGTGACCCCTGATCCAGGCACACTGCTGAATCTACACCTGGACCTACAGACTTGCATGGTCTTGTCTGGACCTGGATGTTCCCACATGTAAGAACGTCCGGGCCGTGTATCAGTCATGCACGTAGAGCTCTACTGCCCAAGGGGACTTTTGAGTCTGAATATTATTCACTCCAACTGTTGTTTCACAAGGCACCTGAGGCCCAGACGGGGGGGAGAGCCACAGACTAGGTGTAGAGCCTGACCAAGGTCTCCCGAATTTTTCCAGTGCTTCTTGCTGTGTCTTGTGGCCCTTATTCTGGATATAGCTGTAACCCCATGTACACCTTAGATCGCACGCCCTTGCCTAGGGCCTACCAAGGGCCAGGCACTTGCTATGTATTCCAGCAACCCTATGAGGCAAGGACTGGTGTGATTCCTATCTAGGCCGAGGATCAGAGAGGTTAACTAACATACTCAAGCTAAGCTGGTAGGTGGTGGGGCTGGAATTTGAAACCAGAATGTCTGGCCCCAGAATCCAGGCTCTTAACTACTCTGCTCTGCTCCCTTTTTTCTCCAGAAGCTTCTCCTGCACCTGCACACGTATACCTTCACTTTCCCCTTTTCCTGTCCTTTCCTTTCACATTCATCGTTACCGTCACCACCCCTTTAATAATTCATCACTTTCTCATTTCTTGTTCCGTCTAAGCCAGGTAATCGCCCCAGACACAAGGGCGGCTCGGCGCTGCTATCTGCTCCCTTTTCCCTTCGTCTTCCCCATCATCATCTTCAACATGGTCACACTCGCTGTCATCATCAATTTGCACCATTTATAAATCCCTAATTGCAAATGACTGTGTACTTATAGAACACATGGATCTAACTCCTGCCTTGGGACAGGAGGCAGCGACTTAGTCACGCGCATGTGCAGTTTAAGTCACACATATTCCCTCAAGTAAAGGTACAAAGCCAGAACGTAGAAGGCAGTCTCCCTCTCAGAGATTGTTCTGGAAATAAGATTGGGGGTGGGGGGTGAGAAGTTTCAAACAGTCAAAGAGTGTCTATTGAGGGAAATTAATCAATGGCCAAGGAGATTGCTTGTCATCTTTCAATATCTATAGAAATAATAAGCCTCCAGAGAGGGGACCAGAGCTCCAAGGGAACAGAAGACCAGAGGATACTCTGCCCAACCTGTGCCTCTAATGAGCTGCAGGGGAAAGATGGAGCCATAGGCAGCTCCCACCCACTTTGGGTGGTGGCCAATACCCCATCTCCCCCAGCCACAGTATCACTTGCAGCCCCTGGAAGCCAGCAGCAAGCAACGCTGCCCAGTAGTTTTTAAATTGATTATTCCTTTGAGTCCAAATCCCACCCACCTCCCAATCCAATGAACTTGCTGTCTGGCTGTCCATGCGTGGTGGCTGCCAGAGGTCCCATCTTCCTGCACGGGAACTAGGGAAGAGAGGGCAATGGCTTCCCGGACCAGAGCCTCCACCCAGGGTTCCAGCCAAGGCCCCAGAGCTCCCAGGACCTGGAGGATTTTTCCCCCTGGTTGTATTTGGAATTGGCTGGTTTTCTGGGCACCAGGCCCAGCTCAATTTAATTTTTGTTTATTTTTATGTACAGATTCTCTTCTGTTTGGGGAAGAGCTTTGTGTAAATTATTATTATTATTTATATGATAAAGAATAAATCACACCAAATAAAAAAACCCACAATCTCTTTTTCTCAATAGAATTACTAAATTAGGGGCTGAAAGGAACAGCCGATATGCTGGGGTTTGGTTTCAGGAAGACTTTGGACATGGATTCTCACAAAATGTCTTAGTAAACAGGCTCTGTTATCCTGGATTTGAAGCCACTCAGAGCCAGCAGAAGCATATGGGGCCTCCCAGGAAGACTGCAGTGGTTCAGGCCTAAGGGTGGCTTCCTGGGCCTCCACACATCCCATCCCTGGAGAGATGAGTAGGGCTTTTTGAAGTGATCCGCTAACTCAGAATGGGGGAAAAGAAGAGAAATAGAGGAGTTGGGGATTCTTGCCAGAAACATGATCAAATGCCCTGAATTGGATTGGGGGTGGGGTACATAGGAGTTACTTGAATAGTGGCATTATTACATCAGGGGAAAATGAGCCAATCATTTCTCTGCCTATTCATTAAATTTGCATGCCAAGAATCTATTGGTTGGAATGAAATGAGTCAGGAGGCAGGGAGGCAGATGGGCAGAGGACCAGCTTGGCTCAGAAAGTGTCCCCAAGTGGCCCCCATCCTCAGCCAGGGTAGGGAGTAGACCAATTTACCCAAAGTACTGCACCCACCCCTGCTACCAACCATCCTTGCATAAAGTTCTGTTTGGGGACTAGAGAAAGACACACCCAGGGCAGGGAATCTATCAAGGGCTAATCCTAAAGGCCAGAAAGAGGAAAAAGTCAGCAATAGCTTCTTGATGTTTTGTTGTTGTATTTTTTTTTTTTTATCTCCTAGGACCTCAGGCTACCAGAGATTTTAAAAAACAGGTCTGGCAGCACTGTACCAGCTTTTGCTCAAACTATGTCCTCTTCCTAGAATGGACTTCCCTATCTGCGCATCCAAGTCCCACCTTTGCTTCAAGGCACAGCTATAACCACCATCATGGGGAAATTAGTGGCTATAGAGCCTCCTCCTGGACTTAAAAATCTACTCTGCCACTTACTAGCTGTGGAAAATTTGGGCAGGTTACTAAACCCTCCCTGAGCCTTAGTTTCCCCATCTGTACATGGGATACACACACAGAGGCTTAGCGTAAGGATTAAGAAAGAAGGGCCTAACATACAGTACTCTATTAATGTGGTCATTATTTTAAATGATACTCCAGTAAGCTCTCCCAGGATTACAAATTAACTCTGCCCCAGCCCAATGTGTACTCCGGGAGCACAAAGATTCCACCTTTCAGGTTTCTGTCTTCATCATTTTTCACAATCTGCCCTGCATCGGCCATTATGTGTGAGTCTGGCAGTCCCTAGCCACGCTTTGCACTTAGTAGGCATTCAGTAAGTCAATAAATGCTTGTTAAAAGAAGTTGCCCAACTAGTCAAATTCCCAAGTCCTGTAAGATCCCACTAAATTCTAATCTTTTTGTTGTAGCTCCTACACAATGCCTGGTTCAGCCACTCAGTAGATTAGGACATGGGAAACAATGGCCGATGGGCTGGGGCCCCAGGAGGAGGTAGGAGATGAGAGGTGGGAAACAGATGGCGCCTACAAGAGGTTTTGCTGCTTCCGGGCCACAGAGGTCACTCTCTTTCCACTGCCCCTCTGTAGGGCACTTTAAATTCCACCCTCATCTTTGATTAACCAACGGCTGACATGAGACATGTCTCCTTGTCCAGGTCCTTGTCCAGCCAGAGGAGGTGGCTATTGATTAGCTGGACTCGTGCAGTGAACTGTACCGACTCTGGGTTGTCTAAGAGGTCCCCCGAGAAGCGGTCCATGTAGGCGAGGGAGGTCTCTGAGAGACAGTTGCACTTGCCCATAAATATCTACACATTTATACACGTGTATTTGTGGTCCTTTTATCTTGGTGCACATTCGGTAATTCATTCGTTTGTTCATTTATTATTTATTGAGGCCCTACTACGTGCTAGTGCTATGCCAGATGCTATAATGTAATAGTCGGTCGCCAAGACAAAATTCCTGCCCAAATGAAGCTTATTTTCTAGCAAGGGAAGAGAGTTAACAGTAAACGGGCAAAGAAATTAACAATTTAACTTTAGATTGTGCCAGTGCTATAAAAAATAATAAAACAAGCTGAAGAGATTGAGAAGGCACGGAGAGGGAGCTCCCTTCAGCTGGATGGTTTGGGCAAAGACCTGAATAATGAGAATAAATCAGCCTCAGAAAAGTATGGAAACAGTGCATCCCAGGCAGAGGGAACAGCAAGTACAAAAGCTCAGAAGAATTGCTTTAGGACCAGTGACTCTAGGGATCTGTGTCTTTTTGAGGCAAATGTCAATCTGCCTTTATTACACATCCGTATTTGAACCTTTCCATTGCTCTTAGAATCACGTCAAACTCCTCACTGAGACCTAAAACCCCACCCCCATTCCCCACCAGCTTCCAACCCCACTGGCCTCTTCACTTCCTTAACTAAAATGAGCTCCTTCCTGCCACAGGGCCTTTGCACAGTCTGATCTCACCACCTTGAATACCGTTCCCTTCCCTCTTTCTCTAGTTAAATCCTATTCCTTTAGATCTCAGGAAGCCTAGGGTGGACCACCCCTCTCCCTTCCATGCTAAATCAGTTTCCTTTGTTAGATGCTTTCATATTACCATGTTCCTCTAGTCAGACCCTTATCTCACTTGGTAATTATGCATTATCTCATCTGATATTAATATCTGACTTCCCCACCAGAATTACGAGCCTCTGGAGAGCTGGTATCTTATCTGTATCCCCAGCTCCAAGCACAGTGCCTGGTACCTGGAAGGCACTTAATAAATACTTATTGAATAACTGCTTATGGACACTCGGTCCCCATCTGTCCCCACACTGGGCAGCATAGAGGAGGGGAATAGTATGCAGAAGGTACTTAAAACTGTTCATTAATGGTATCTGGGGGAAGAGGTCAAGGTTGTTCAGCCCAGGAGAAAGAAAGCCTCAGGGGAATATAATGGCAGCCTTCAAATTCCAGGAGCCTGTCCCATGCCAGAGGAAGACCCTGTTAACATAGGAGTGGGAGGTGAAGGACAGGGCTGTCAGGGGAGGTGGGTGGGGCTCCTTTTAAGGAACGTCTTGCAATGACAAGAACTTTCAGGAGTAGAACGGGTGCCTTAGGAGGTCGTGAGTGTCCTTGGAGGTCTGTATGTGGACAGGAGAATAGAGGGAGGGGCCCTTGGGTGTCTTCATTTCAGTGCCAAGATACTGTGATTAGGAGTCTACAGCCGATCGCTTCCCTCGACCCCGCTGCTAGTTAGTCTTTTCAGCTGTAGTGAAATGGGGGCCCGGTGCTGAGTGGTACTGGGGGGCACGGTCCTTTCCAGCTTCCAACTCCAGCACCGACTCCTGCTGGCCACTCCTCCCCGCCTCCCTGCCAAGCTCTGAAATGGCTGGGGGAGGAGGGGGAGGAGGGAGTGAGGTGGGGGAGGCTTTTCCGTAGTCTTAAGTGGCTCCCCAGCTGGAGCAATGGTGCATATTTTAAGTGGAGTTTACAGACAATGGATCTCTCTGGGGCTTGGAGGGGAAGGAAGCTGAAATTCAGGCTCATTCTGTGAATTCCCAAGTTCTTTGTGTCCATTGTGTGGGGAACAATGCTGTTTGTTAGGCACATTCTCTCAAGATGGGGGGGTGGGGGGATGGTCAGGCCCCAGTTTTCTGAGGTTCTTGGAGGGGTGGGGCTGCTCAGGGATGGGGAGCCTTCCTGGGGAGGATGAGAGCTGGAGGAGCAGGGGTGGGCCACCAGGGAGGTGGGAAAGCTGCCAGTCTGGGTGAGTGGGTTTGAGTTCCAGGACAGCCCCCTTAGTAGAAATATCATTTCTCCTCCACTCCTCCCCACTCTTCTCCGGGATTCTAAACCTGGGAGCCTTCTGACCTTGACAAGTTGTCCAAAGGCTGCATGCTGGGGGGAGGGAGGGGCAGAGTGGAGCTGCCCATTTACCAAGTAACCTTGGACAAGTCTCTTCCTCCATGGGCCTCACCTTCTTGCTCTATTGCCATGGTCGAGGGGCTGGCTAGAGATGGTCTCTCAGTTCCGTTGTTCCTTGGACCAAAATTAGGTTCCCCTCCTATGCTGCATCCCCGGTCTCACCCAGTCTTGGTGCCCCCTGACTCTGGCTCAGTGGTCCACAATCTTGTTTGCGGCTGGAGGCTGTGCATCCGCACAGTGGAGGGATGTGAGAGATGAAGCCCCAACTTAGGTCATAGGACCTCACTAATAAGAAAATCCCCACTTACTGGGGACTTAGCAGCTGCTGGATGCCGTGCATACATTATACTGCCTGGCTTAAAAGCCCTGCTGTTAGCCCGGGGTCAGTGGCTATAGTCCCAACTATCTGGGAGGTTGAGGCAGGATCACTTGAGCCCAGGAGTTCGAGAACAGCCTGGGCAACATAGTGTGACTCCCATCTCTAAAAAGGAAAAAAAAAAAAAGCCCTGCTCCCTGCTCTCCCACTAGCTGAGTCACCTTGACATCTCTGAGCCTTAGTTTCCCCTCTGTAGAACAGACAATATCTGCCTCACTAGGCTGTTGTAAGGATTAAATGAGACAGCACATCTCAAGCACTATGTCTGGAAGGGATGTAGAGCCCATAAATTTAGTCATATATCTGTAGATAATCACTATGTCCATTTTTCAGACATGAAAATCAAGGCTCAGAGAAGGTAAGCGTCACTCAGTGCATAAATTAGGACATTCTAAGTCAAGTCCAGGCTGGTTGACTCTGAAGCTGAGTTGCTGACCGCTGCTCAGGGCCTCCTGCAGAGATGAGACCAGACCGATGCCTGTTCTGAGCAGGCCTCTCCTGACTTCCCAACTGCACCTGCCAATGCCTCAAAGCCAAGTTTCCTTCTCCCAGCAGGCTGAGTGGCATTGTTTAACCAGGTCTGGGGTCTGAGAATCCCCTCCAGCTCCTTTCATAACCCCACAATAAACTGGAGTCCTCTCACTCCCCAAGGACACCTGCAAAATAGTGTCTTATGCAGGAAGGGAACCAGAGCTAGGGGCAGGAGCAGCCTGGTACTCCTGTGCTGAGTTCCACGGCCCAGCCATTGCATCTGGCCTGTGAGCTACAGTTTGGCTGGTGCTGAAGAGAAGACCTGAGCCTGGAGGCTGAGATCTTGGGGGTCCTTGGGGCCTTAGGCCCATCAGGGAGCTTTCTAGGCCTTGAATCTCCCCAGAGATAGAGCTAGGAGAGGCACAGATCTGTAACTCAGCCAGCTGGGAATGAGAGGATCACTGGGGGTGGGGGAGCTGGTTGGTGGAAGGCACTGAGCCATGGCTCCTTCCCACCCCTAGCCCACCCCTTCATCGCCCGAGTCTAGCCCACTCCCACCTACCCCCTCCATTGCTCTCTCTGGTTCAGGTTCTCTATTGAATGAGAGGAAGGAGGAGAGGGAGAGAACTGGGAGAAGGGGTGTCCACTTTGCTGATGTGAAGCAGTTCTTGTTCTATGAATGAAGGTGATGTGGGTTCAGGGTGGAGGAAGGGGGGTGGAAGGAAGCTCTGGGTAGGGCAGCCTGGGATGGGGTTGCCATGGGAACAGCAGCCTGTCAGGAGCCCTGCCTTCAAAGCCGAGGTGCGTGTGTTGCAAGTTCCTGGGGGAGGCGGGTGGTGGATGCGTGTCTAGGGTGGGGGAGCAGTTCTGATGTGAGCCCCCTGGGACTCCAGCTGCTGGATTCCAGATCAAAACCCTAACCTCAGAGGGAAGTGGCATCACATGATGCTTCCTGGCAGACACCCCTCAGCCTTCAACCCTTTCTTGTTGAATGTAAGGCAGAGATGGGGGTGGAACATACACCGGGTGGGGGCTAGGATGGAAGTCCTCCGCAACACTGGCCCCTTCATTTCAAATGGGGCATGAGGGAAAGGGTTCTTACTGGCGGCTGCTGGGGGTCAGGGTGGGAGGGTCTGGGTGGGTGGTGGGGAGTAGAAGAACAGGGGGTTTGCTTTGCCCTCTAGGCCTAGGTTAGGGGCCAGGCTCCACAATGACAGTTGCCTGAGGCCTCTGACTCCATCTCCCCAGGGTGCCTGGGAACATGGACTAGGACTCAGAGAGAAGCCCACTGGGTCCTGTGAGATCTTTCCAACCGCCCCCACTCCCACCCACCACCACCGTGACCTTCTGACCACTAGGGGGGGCCATGGCCCAGCATCCATGAGATTGAGGGACAGGTCAGTCCCAAGACCCAGGGTGGACAGTGAGGCAGTGTGGCTGAGATGTAGCCTCAGTGGCACTTGCCTTTCATGGGGTTGGCCCAGCTAATCCAGGCCCCAGCAAATTCTGAGAGCCTTTAGAGAGCACCCAACACCCTGGACCTGCCAATTCGGTCCTTGCCTTCTCAGGCTTGATGCTCAGCTGCCCACTCGGACCTTTCCAGAGACAAGCTGTCATGATGCCTGCTCGAAACAGCTTTCTAGTGCCTGCTACTCCCCAGCACTGTGTGGGGTGTTGCAAGGGACTCTGAATCTAATGGGGGGGACATAGCGTACCTCAGAAGTTAAAAACACATGCACTGGAGCCATGAAAACCTGGGTTGGAATCCTCACTTTGCTATTTCTTTCTTTCTTTCTTTTTTTTTTTTTGTGACAGATCTCACTGCGCTGCCTGGGCTAGAGTGCCATGGCGTCAGCCTAGCTCACAGCAACCTCAAACTCCTGGGCTCAAGCAATCCTCCTGCCTCGGCCTCCCAAGTAGCTGGGACTATAGGCATGCGCCACCAGGCCCGGCTAATTTTTTATATATATACTTTTAGTTGGCCAATTAATTTCTCTCTATTTTTTGTAGGGATGGGGTCTCGCTCTTGCTCAGGCTGGTTTCAAACTCCTGACCTTGAGGGATCCGC
>CAUYRT010043098.1:0-60550 GCA_963574885.1 Lepilemur ruficaudatus | reverse complement strand
GGTTGCTTTTGTATCTTGACTATTGTGAATAATGCTACAGTGAACATGGGAGTACAGATATCTTTTCTGCATATGGATTTCAATTCCTTTGGATATACACCCGTAAGTGGGATTGCTATGGTAATTCTATTTTTAGTTTTTTGAGGAACTTCTGTACTGTTTTCCATTATGGCTCTACTAATTTACATTCTCACCAACAGTGTACAAGGGGTGCCCTTTTCTCCACATCCTTACCAACACTTGTTATCTTTTGACTTTTTGATAACAGCTATTCTAACAGGTGTGAGATGATATCTCATTGTGGTTTTAATTTGCATTTCCCTGATGATTAGAGACATTGAGCGTTTTTTCATCTATCTGTTGGTCATTCACATGTCTACTTTTGAGAAATGTCTGTTTGGATCCTTTGCCCGTGTTTTAATCAGGTTATTTGTTTTCTTGTTATCAAGTTGTTTGAGTTCCTTATATATTTTAGATTTTTGCCCTGTATAATATATATGGTTTGCAAATATTTTCTTCCATTGTCTGGGTTGTCTCTTCACTCTGTTGATTATTTTCTTTGCTGTGTAGAGGCTTTTTAAAATGCAATTCCATTTGTCTATTTTTGCTTTCATTACCTGTGCTTTTGGGGTCATATCCAAGAAATCATTGCCCTGATTAACCGCATAGAGAATTTTTCCCTGTGTTTTCTCCTTGCAGTTTTACAATTTTAGGTCTTATGTTTAAATCTTTAATCTATTTCAAGTTGATTTTTGTATATTGTGTGAGATGAGGATCAATTTCATTTTTATGCATGTGAATGTCCAGTTTTCCCAATTCTTTCACTATTATGCATTTGTGGCATCTGTGTGGAAAATCAGTTGATCATAAATGTGTGCATTTGTTTCTGGGCTAGTGCCTATTCCATTGGTTAATTTGCCTGTATATAGAAAACCCTGAAGACTTCACCAAGAAACTGTTATCCTTGTGCCAGATTGAGTGGAAATAAGAGATCTGCGGATATGGCAGTTACAAAGAAACAACTATAGGTCCTGGACTCTAATATCTGATTTTGAATTTAAAAAATAACTGTAATGTCTGACTATAAAGAGGGTTTTCTTTTTTTGTTTGTTTTGTTTTGTTTTTATTTTTTCAAATGATAGAATAAGTAGGTACACTTTTTTGGCACTTGCCTCCACAAAGATTACTGTGGAGGTGGGACCATTTGAACAAACAACTGCTGTTAAATCACATGTATTGTGAGAAGACTGCTTGTTCCAAGAAATCTGGCTCATACTATGTCAACACTTTTTAAAGTTGCTTCAAATAAGAAAAGGAGGAAAACATAATAGAATAAGTTTTGCATCAGTGTCTTGGAGTGAATTTTTGAGAACTATGAAATTTCAGGGCATAATTAAATGGATAAACATTCTTTCTCTTCCAGATCCCCTCCCCTCATATTTTCTTTTATGTCAAAATTCTCTTATTTATTTATTTTAATATTTGTTCATTCACAGTAGATAGAACATACTGTACTCATCGACTATTCTTATATCTATTGAATACCTATCATACTTAGGAGCTATTTATAAAGAGCTCACAATTTAGTGTATGGTAAATATTCAATGCCTCAGTAACAAAATTGATTAATAATACAAACCGTGCAATTAAGTGAATACGTTGGTCATACAGGACAAAGATCTGTAAGTAGTCTCAAAAGGAAAAGACCAGGTTAGCCCTTTTGAAAAATGTACTGACTCTGGTGTCAGAAGATTCTTTCGTTTAAAAATGCTATGGCGTGTCAACCTGTGTGGTGTGGTAATGTGCTAATCACAAGGTATTAAAAAGTGAACAGAAGATAGCTGTTCTCTGCTCTCAGGGCCCCCCTGACACCTACCAGTTGCACGACTGAGTAAATCACTTTAGGTCCCTTCCAACTCTACAATTATGTAGAGGAAGATTGAGATTTAGCCTTGATGGACAAAGGGGATTTAATAAAAAGGGGAGTGAAGACATTCCAGAAAAGGAGTGAAAAATATACACACGCACATACACACAGACAGGCTTGGATTTATATATATAAATGAAGATGCCAAGCCTGCTTTATATATGTACATATAAAGCCAAACCTGTTGCACCGATAGGTTTTTTGGGAGGAGTAGTAGAGTGTGAGGGTTTGTAGGTCATATTGTAAAGGGTCTTGAAGCTGGTGTGACAGAGACTGATCATGAGTTCCCTAGTTAAAGAAGACACAAAAGTTTAGCTGGGTCCAGGGCCTCCCAGCTACAGACAATAATCCTCAACTTCTCTTGTACCAAGGTGGTCTAGTTTGGACCGACTGGGCGGATTATAATTGATAGATGCCACTTCTATGTCATCTTCTTAAAGAAAAAGTGGCTTTCCTCAATTTCCTCCCTTCCACTCCCATAAGGAAGTATCCAGGTGTAAAATATCCTTAGGTGACTAAGGGAAAGGGAGATTTTATGTGAATGTAATTCTCTAATTTTTCCTTTAAACTTATTCAACTAATTTTCAGTTGTCCCATTTTAAATGGTCACTTTAGAATTTAGATGAATTTTTCTCATAGGCAAAAAATGACTGAGAATGTTAAGGTAGGAGGAGTAAAGAAGATAAAATGGGCACTCCACAAGTTTGTTAAATAGAATTGGTGGCAGAACTACAGATTTACTCAGTTCTTCACTCATCATTAACTATGGTTCACAGATACACACGATTAGAGACTTTCATTAGCTAACAATTGTATGGACAGTGAAATAAAAGTCATTTCTGTATCAAACGGTTCCTCTAGATGTTCTCTTTCCACTAGAGAGCATAGTCACTGGGGATGTTCTATGACTAGATTTTAATGGTAATCCCTATGTTATTACTGAAATTTATGTTTTCTTCAAATTGAAACATTTGATCCTAGAGCATTCTAAAAGCTTTCTACAGAATAAAGGCAGAAAACACATTTAATAAGCAGAGAAAAATGAAGTATCCAGTGACAAACATGCTATTCCCCATTTTTCAGGCTATGTTTTTCTTTTAGATTAAATCATCTCAAGTCTTTTTAATTTTCTTCAATCATATTATTTTGATTAAATTACTCTCTAAATCATATACATTTCCATATTCCCTTTGTTTTGACTCTAGTAAGAAATGACTCAAGATATCAAGTGAAGACTCCACCTGTTAAAAAGATGGAAATGACATGGATGCCCCTAGTGATAGCTTCTTATGTATATAATAACCCAGAATCTACTCACCTGGTACCTCATGAGAAAGGCAGACCAGGGCTACCTGAATACAAAGCTCCTGTTTTGATATGTTATGTGGTAGAATGGTTGACGTAGGCTCTCAGCAACCCCAATCTGCTTGCCTCTATTAACATTGAAGTCAAAGACAATAATACTAATTATTTAGTCATTTTAGAGCAGCAAGTTATTTCCTATTTTCTCTCAGGAGGTTTTGCCCACTGGATAAAATGCATAATGCTAATCCACGAAGATTCAGAAAGGACTTTAGGACATCCTTTAGAAAGGAAAACATGAGTGAATGTTCCCTTTTTAGAGTTGAAAAAATCAAGACCCAGAGAGGCTTAAGACTGTATTTCAACCATGATATAACATGCACGTCATTTTTTTCACGTTAACTTACCTAAAGCCAGATGTTTTTCTATAATTGATATAAATAGCATCTCACATTGGCTGTTGGCCAGGCAGCAACAGTGACGCAGTTGTGGTGCTGCTGGACAGCTGTTACTTCACATTTCACTCAACAAACTGCTTAGGGATCATTTGAGTAAAGTGTAAGCCTCGGTTGTGGTCTAAAAACTTGTGTTCATACTTTCTAGTGAGACAGAAAGTGCCAGTAGAAAAACTCATCTAATACGTGTTAATGACCTGGAAGAAAATCTTGGAGTTAATAGCGAAGGATTGTTTTCAAGAAAAGCTGTAACACCAATGTCCATGATGACGCAGAGAGTAATAATGTTTGGGAAAATACAAACATCAACTACTCTTAGTCAAAACTTGATTCAGATCAATTGACTCTGACTCCTTCATATTTTCTTTTTTATATATTACAACATTGATACGTGAAAAATATGTCTAAATAAGTATAATAAGCAATAATAAGCATAAAATAAAAATCCTAAACAATAAGGAAACATGTCATAGTTTGGCAAATTTTTCTTTCTTCGTGCAACATTCTTCTAAACAATTATGAATTTAATCAGTTTCAAACTTATTATTTCCTCAGATATTTTTCTATAAGTGAAGTTATTATCCATTCATACTCTGCGTGAAGTAAAAAACAAAATATTCCAATTTTGATGAAGAAATCTAATCTTTATTTCTATGATGTTAGCACAATATACTCACACAATAGCTTTGATCTGTACTTAACAAAATACATTTATAGCACTTTACAAACTTTATCAGTTTGGAAAACATTGCATAACATTTTATTAAACACAATACTTTATATATATTATATATTCTCATAATTTTATTTACGTTAAAAAGATAATTAACTCTCTTTATTCAATACTTGGTTTTATCAATAAAGCACAGCCTAACAAAGGAAGAAGTGCTCCCATTAGCAAATAAGATAAATAGAACACTAAGAAGAGATACCACCTGTTAGTCTGATTTATTTTAAATTAAGGTACCAGTGGAATGTAAACAAATTTTTTTTTTGTAATTTTTTTTTTACAAAAGACATGTTATCAAATATACATGCAGAGGTCTGAGTTCTAGTGTCTATCATTATATTTCCTTAACAATGTGGTACAATTTATTAAGTCATTAAAAACTGTAGCCTTTGGCACTTTGAGTAGAAAAAGAATATATCAATATCTATGTAAAGAAAAAAACCTCAATGACTAGAGAAGTACTTTAAAATCTTTTTTAAGAAATAGGAAAGATTAGGAAATAGCATACTGCACCGGAAATGCTGCAGCGATTTTTGTTCTCCAGAGTACTAAAACCAGTCCACCTTTCCCTCTATGAACTGGCAAAAGCCAGCAGGAGCGTCATGATGGTGGTGGCGGCAGCGAGAAGTGGGGAAGGCAACGTTTTACTCCCACTGCCCTCTCTGAGAAAGAAACTGCCAGAAGGGATATGGTTGAGTCTGTATTTTATTGCCAGAGTTTTCAATTCTGCTGGTTTCAACTAAATTCTTAATGCCTTAGAAGGTTGGTTTCTATAGAAAGCTCTGCCCCTTTCATGTAGAAACCGATAATGATGCGATGCTATTCATCTCTAAACAACTCCTATTACTTTCGTTTTCATTGCAAAGTGAACGAAAATCAGGTCAACCAGCTCAGTTGTTTCCTTTTATTCCCTTGGCAATCAAGTGTATATTAGAATTCTTAAGAAATGGTGTAAAAAAGGTTTAATACTAAATTCCAAGAACCAAATATTTCTCATACTTTAAATTTTTAAGTTGGAAAACACTTCAAAGCATTTTGTTTTTAATATTATTACCAATGATATTGGTTTCCTTTGATTTAGGCTCAAGGCTCGATTCAGGATAGGTAGCAAAAACCGTTGTTTGCACGTTAAGCACGAAAATCGTGCCTATTCAGATATTTTGAAGCAATACATTCTTAATTTATACCATGAGATACTTTTACTTATCAACAATATGTATTTTTTTTTTTCAGATTTTTCCTGTTGATATCCAATTAACAGAAATATTTTAGGGAAGAGAACCCAACTACAGCGGCTCTAATTTATGGGTCATCAGGTTATCAACAAATTTAATGATCTGGAGCCAAATAGAATTTTCAGATTACTTTTTAAGATGGCCACCTAAGCCAGCTGGTTGGAGATATCTAAGGGTAAACTTGACCAACATTTCTGGCAATGTAACCCACAATGTCAAGTTTTGGCTCAGATTTCTTGTTTCTAAATTCACAGCAGTATATTTTCCTCAAGGAATGTCAATTGTTATTTTCTCTTTTAAAATAGAAGAACGTATCTATAGCATCAGAAAAAAAATTTAAATCTGTAAATAAAGAAGAAGCCATAAAAAGCAAAATATGATCACAACAATTTCAAAAGATTCTCTAAAACAATGTATTTTTGAAATTATGCAAATTTACTCACTAAAAGATTTATTAGCAGTACCTATATTTAAATGAAAAGTAAGCAGCAGAAAAACTATGCAGAAAAGTACTAGTTATTCCCTTTCACTGAAAATATTCCTACACAATTTTTCATGTTGAAGGAAGCAGAATTTTGAAGAAATGCACATAAACCTCTTCATTTTTTGACTGTGACAGCCACTATGGAGAAGCTGGGGGGTGTCCTATTCTAACACAAAGCAGCCAGCATCTTCTTAATAAAGTAGTATTTCTTGGACAAGGAATTGCACACCACTATATCACAGCTAAATAGAGTTTGAGAGTTTACATGGTATACGCACTATAATAATCAGCACCACCCATATTGAGCTGTAAGGTGCAGATTCTGCAAAATGAATATATAATACTGCATGGCCTCTGCTGTAGGGAAACCTGTGTGTGTTCTGGATTCTTACAGCTAATTATAAAGAAAAATCCCCATAGTTGGCACATTCAGGAAGTAAAATAGTATACATTTGGAGGAAACCACTTTCTTTTGGAACTGCCCTCTGCAAACCCTTTTGAGTTTGAAGACAGGTCTGAAGAAAACGCTTCACATTATCGCATTAGTTAGGTTCTTGCATTGTGCTTTTCCCTCCCTTTGATGTGAAATCCACAAGTTCAAGTGTAGTAGTTCTTCGGAGTTACAGAGTTCCGGGCTGACGGTGGACGATCTAGTTTGGCGAGACTTCCCAATCCGCTGGAACAGAGCACACGTAGAATCGATACGTGGTCTTTTTTGGGAATAGCCCAAAGGATGGAATGGCCACCACTCAGTCCTTGTAAGCCCGTGTGGGGGACGTTCCTTTGTAGAAGATATTTCTGGTGTTTTCGGGGCTGTTGCTTCTTTCAGGGATTAAAATGATGTTGCCCTTTCTCCGCAAGGTGGAGTCGCGGGAAGAAGAAACGGACAGCGTCTCTGAGCCGATTTCGCTGCCCTCCACGGGGGTGACGCGGATGGTGGTGATTCCGTGGTGGTGGTGCTCGTTATTATCAATGTTGCTTCTCTTGCGATCTCCAGAGCCAAAGCTGTCTTTCAGGGACTCACAGCTTTCTGAGTCCCTGTTGAGATCGTTGAGCTCGTAGGTTTGGCGAAGGCTGCCTTTTTCTGGGGCTTTCCACTTCCAGGAGCCGCTGCCTTCGCCTTCGGTGGACGGGATCTGTATGATGGGCCTGTTGTTCTCCGGGTGGGCTTCGACCCTCACGATCCCACTGGGTTCATGGTCTGTCAGGGTTTTGTAGCGGATGGAGCCAGTGCAGGACACCGTGCTGCCTTCGGTGTTCTTGGGGCTGCTCTGGAGGACGCCCTGCTGCTTGGACATGGCTATGACTTGCATGATTCGGGGCTGGCTGTTGCTTCTGTTACAGGCCACAGTCTTCTCAGCAGCTTTCAACCACTTGGCCCGGGCAGAGCTGCTTTTGGGGGAGGTGCTTATGTTTTCCTGGGTCTCCTCAGGGATGTGCACCAACTGTGAGGACCCGGGGCGAGACTGAATGGACACCCGCGGCCCTCCAGGCATGCTGTTGTTACACCCGGGGACAGTGCCAGGCTGGATCTTGAGGTACTGATTGCCAGGAGCATGGTGGTCTCCGTTCACCCCCACCCTCGATGGCTCCGAGCTTGACCTCATTTCTATGGATCTGGGCGGTGACTGTCCGGGCTCAGTCTCTATAACCTGCAGGGACAGCTTCCGACTTTCATTCTTATTCTTCCACTGGGTGAGCAGCTGCTTTGATCTCGCGGAATCCATCGACGCGTGAATGGTTGCGTTTCTTCGGACAGGGTCTTCTACGGATGGGGTGTTGGCTCTCGGCAGTGTATTGCTGAAGGTAACCATGTTCTCCTTCCCCATGGGGCTCCGTGGAGTGATGATTTCCACATCAGCGTTTGCTCTTTTGAGGTTTGTCAGCGAGCTAGCATCTCTGTGGTTGCGGTTGAGGATGCCTTCTGTGTGAGCAATTCCATCGCTGCTGCTGCCATTTTTAGCAGCTAAAACTCGGCTGGGGTCTTGATTGAGGTCTGTCAAAGATCTCAGGGCTTCTCTGTGCTGAAACATACTGTCTTCACTGGGCAGGAAATTCCCCACAGCATACAGGCCCTAGTGTTCAGGAGAAAACAATAAATATCATGCACCAGAAGACACAGATACTAAGAATTACCCTCAGAGTGCCCACTGAAGTGCATACGTAAGTATTTGCTCCCTACACACCATTGACTGATTCAAATGACAAAAAAAGAAATTAAAATTATTTGGGGGAATTATTTCTAAGTTATCTCATAAATCACTAAACTAATATGCTCAGAAATCCCATTGGATGCTTTTGCTGATCTTACCCATTTTATGTTTTGAGAATAAAAGGCAGACAGTGAAAGAAATAAGGGCATTTTTCTGCTTTTCAAAGCTATTCATTTTTCTGGATTTAGGAACTTCCTGTTGACTGACATCTTGAATGGCTTAAATGATTTATTTTACCTTCCATTTTCAATCACACTTTATGATGGAAAGGAGAAAAGGTGGGTGTAGATAATATAGAACAATAGATCATTCATATATCATGATATCAGGTTTTGAAATGAGGTCAGAGATATATATGGTTACAACTCACACTGAGTACAACCTTTTGTCTTTAGCATTGTATAGGGTGCTTTTGGAAGAGAAGGTAGAAACTGTCACCAGATTGGAGCACCCACATTCTTTTCTCATTTAAACTTGGTCTTGAATTGGGATACTATGTGATCAATTTAGTACTATTGCACTAAATTTGAGCCATATTTTATATAATTTTGTCTTCATACCCAGTGTATCAATTTTCTGTTTGTTTTAGATTTGGGAGGCAAAAATTTGGAAAAAGCTAAAGTTTAGACTCAAAATTATTACCATTTTTACACATAGATGATCTAATCCCTGCTGGATTTTCAATTTTTGAGATGCTTGGTTTAGTAATAAGATCAAGCAGCAGACAACTCTTTGTGTGCTAATTTCAATAGACGGTAACCACCATCTACTTTTCAAGTGAAAACAAAGAAATTTTATTGATTTTAACATTTTATAGAATGCCTAACAATGAATAACAAAATTGGCTTAGAATTGCTAAATTTCCAACTTCAGGGCATAGAGTGCAAACAGAAATGGAATAAAGTCAAGCTCTTGTCCGCCCAACTATTTTAATTCCTGGTTAAAAATCTTCTCTTAAGTAGTATTTATCTATGCTCTCACCATTAGAGTTCACCAGAATGAGCAGTCCCTACCTAATGTTCTATTAATAGTTGTACTTAAGTTTGTACAGTCAGGAAACTCTTCCACTATACTGTAAGCTCCGATTGCATGTAGACAGTAAGCTCTGTGATATACAGGTATAGTCATGCATTGCTTAATGTCAAAGATACATTCTGAGAACTATGTCAATAGGTGATCTGTCGTGCAAATATCAGAGTGCACTTACACAAACCTAGATGGTATAGCCTACTACACACTGAGGCTATATGGGATAGCCTATTGCTCCAAGGCTGCAAACCTATACAACATGTTACTGTACTGAATACTGTAGGCATTTGTACATCTAAATATATATTTGTATGTATAAGCATATCTAAACATAGAAAAGGTACAGTAAAAATACAGTATTATAATCTTATGGGATCACCATCGTATGTGTGGTCCATCATTGACTGAAACGTCATTATGCCATGCGTGACTATAGTTGTTTGTTATTATGATATGAGGCAGATAGTTGTTAATCTTACTTTATCCATTTTATGTTTTGAGAAGAAACATGCTTGTAATAGGCTCTGTAACTTGGCCAAGTGGCAGGAAATTTGAGATCATTCCCAAATCTTTCAAACCATAAAGCCTATGTGAATTCTAGTACACCGTGATATCACGCACATGCAAAGACAGTGCATGAACTAGAGTGGCAGTTCTCAGTCTTTATTTCTTCTGTAACACATAATGCAAGTTGACACTCCCATAAGCAACCTAGGCTTCTGCACAATTCCTGCCACACTAATTTTAATTTGATCCCTTTCTCCTCCTGAAGAAAGCATATGAGTAAGAATAAGATTTAAAGTGACAATCCTGACTGTACTATTTTATAAAAATGAAAAACATTATAAAGTCACAGCACACTTAAGTACTTGCACTATATTTTTGTAATCATTTTTTTTGTAATACCTTTCCCAAGTGCATCAAGGCAATGATTGAGAACTGTGGCTGTAGATAATTAATTTTCATTTCTCTGTCAGTTCCTCTCAGCTTCCTTCATTATTGCCTTTTCCTCTGCATGTCACTTGTATATGGGTATTCCCTGGCTCCTTTTTATTCTTATGACCTGGCAATTTTATACACCCTAAATAACTACGATGATACTTCCACCAGTAATATCTATGATTTCCAAATGTATTTCTCCAGTACTGATTACTCTTTTGAAATCCAGACACAAATATTCAACTGCCTATTGTTTCAATTGAGCTCCTCAACTCCCTTCCCCCCACCAACCTGCTTCTTCTATCATTTACCTGGTCTGCAAATGAAGTCACCATCTGTCCCATCTTCCAAGCCAGAAACCTGGCCATTGTCTCTCTTTCTTCCTGTTCCCTCACCTTCCACTAATATTTGCTCTTTCCCATGTCCATCTCTTTGCAATTTCTTCCTCTTGAATGCCCTTCCTCCTTTCCTTACCCTAAGAAACTCTCACTGTTTTGTTTTTGTTTTCTTTTTAAAAAAACCACATCACGTCTGTGAAGGCTTTTCTAACTTCCTGAGGCAGTTTGCTGTTCCCAAAGCATTTTATTCCTACCCTATGATATTATGCAATATATTGAAAACATTTATATGTTTGTCAGTCTTTACATGGTAAGCTTCAAAAGAATATATCTTATTTGTTACAGTTTTAATGTTAGTTTTAATGTTCAGTATAGTGCCTGTCACAGATTAGATATTGAATAAATGTAAAATGAATGAATGAATGAACACATCACGGAATGAAATGGACAATCTCAGTGTCCTTACGCTGAGCATGTTTTCCTTAGAGGAAGATCAGGTTTGAAGATAGAGGACTGTTAAAGGATTCAGTATTAGTTGGATCATAGTTATATTCAGGTGCTAAATTTGTGTTGTTGGGCAGGTTGTGTAACCTCTCACTAAACCTTTGCTTTCACTAGTATTCACTTTCTTCATCTGTGAAGTTATAATTACACTAGTGATAACAGTCCATGCCCTGCCCCTATTTGGTTGGTGTAAAGATAAAAAGCAATAATCCTTCTAAAATCACAATTTTGGGCCCATAGTAAGAGTTCAATAAACCATTTTATTGAAAGTGGGCTATGGTTTTGGCTGAGAATGGAGATGCAGCCAGAAATTTTTGCATGAATATAAATATATTTCAAGTAAGTTATTATAGTGTAAAATATTCTGCACATGTTTTCCACTTTAAACTGTGGTTTGTCAAATAATAATAGTAAATTATTTACCAAGTACAGTGCAATTCCTCCTCCTATTAAAAAGCCACAATAGACATCAACTGGGTGGTTTTTATACTGAGTTATCCGTGTTAGCCCACAGATGATTCCACAGATGATAAATGTGAAGACCAAGAGAGGTTTCAGAAGCTTAGAGGAATCCGTTAATGTGGAATTGAAGTACATCTTAAAAATGAAAGAAGTGGAGTAAGTATGTTAGAAAGGCCATTTTATTAGTAAATTATAATCAAATAAAAAGTTAAACTCAAAAGTCTAACTGGCACGCTTGACATCAATTTTACTGTTCTATTCCCCCTGCGATGGCTGTGTTCTGTATCTGCTAAGAAAGGGAATGCATACAAAATTTATCAAATAAATAACATGTCTCATTTAATTACATGAAAATTTGAAAAAAATTAAAGCAGTGAAATTAGCCATTTAACTGTTTAATCTCCACGTAACTTGTCACATAATTTCAGTCCATTTTCCTCACCAAAGACTTCTTGGACTACTGTATAAATCAGATACAATGACTATTCATTCCGCAACATTTACCAAATTTACACTGACCTGGAATTTATCATTGTTACATAAATACTGAAAGTAGTGTGTGTGTGTGTGTGTGTGTGCTTAATATAATTCTTTCAGTTTTAGTAACATTCATGCAGTTCACAATACCCTCCCACAAAGCATAGTGTTACATTAAAGGGGTGCAAAGCTAAATAAATATTATTACGACTGTGTAGAAAAAAATCTTTTACTGTACTATTTTTATAGTAGTATTTGACTTCTGCTTTGAATGCCATTGTATTGAAGAGCTGCAGTGCTAAAGTTTACCATTTTGTTATTACACAGATCTTATTAGTCACCTAGAGACAACACTTACTCCTCTGATTTTCTGTAGGACACAACTTAATAAAAAAGAACCAGTTACTTACCGAAACGTACACAGCTGCAAAGGCAGCGAGGGTCGCATGTTGAGAAGGGAATGACTTTCTGCCAAAGGAAGACAGTCAAATTATGCCTTTGAGTTCAGATACACTGCTAGCCATCATCTCGAGAACATCGGGTGGTCAAAATGTTCAATTTAGAAGCCACAAATCAATAAGCGATAACTTTAATTTCTGTTTAGTTTTCTGGGGAAAGACCTGAGTGATGAAATAAACACTGCTAATCACCATTAATATTAACAAATAGCAGTGAGGTACTTTCCAGTATAATTAACTGCTAGCTTGGCAAGGGGCCACTACAATACACCTTTGGAATGATGGGTGAAAGTAGAAAACATTGCAATTGTTCTTTCATATTAGAATTATGTCAGTTTAAAGTAAAAATTTATAAAACCTAGGATTTAGAAGCTTTAAAGTTTTTCTATGTTAATAAACATGATTTTATTCACATAAAAATTTTAAAATATGAATTTATTTTCTCACAGCAGTGGATCTACATGTGTTTTTTAATACTCTAGAAAGCACAAGAAAAGCCTAATTTTAATCAAAATGTTCTCTGTATATTCCACTTTACAATGATTATTATCTCAAGAATCATAGATCATTTTATTTAAACAACTTAAGGAGCAGGGAGGGAGAAGTGGAACGCAGGATAGTGGAAGAGACACTGGAACAGATGGTCAAAAGAAGAGTAGAGATTTCTTTCAATGGATTTTTAAAAATGGAAAAAAGTAAGATTCACTTATGTTAATGCCCTCCTAATTATTGGACACCATAATAAAGATTACCATTCAATACAGATAAGATAATGTAAGAGGATTGAGAAAGAATAGAGGACACAGGTCTTGAATGTAGTTCCAAAATTATTGAATGATTTGTGAGAAGTTGAATATGTATAATCATGTAGTATCAAGCTCTGATTCTTCAGGTGTATCTACTAACTTATTTTTGGTTCTTTAATGAATATTTGGGAACTCATTGAATGGAAAATCCAATTCTTATAATAATGATTTATTGTCCCTTATCTCTCTGTAATTTATTTTGTTTAAGATTTTAATATGCAATCTCTTGTCATACAAATTTATTTTTACTGATTGAAAAAATTTAAGACATTGGTGTTTTCTTGAATTTACCTTATTTGCTAAAATGTAAGGTCAGAAGCTGTACAGATCTTTTGGGTTCATTCAAAGAAAATATATGCATTCCCAGATGTTACCCCTTCTCAAATACTACCAAAAGGAAAAGTCACATGATTTTTTTGATAAAACATAAATAGTGATGATATAACTATCACAGATGCTTATTCTTCTGCTTAAGCCATTACAAGACATATATTGACTGTCAGCCATGACTGATTGTAAATATCCTAAAATAAACCAAGTATAGTAACCTAAACTCATAATTAGTATAGGGTAGATCACAAAATATGATTGGAGTTTTGTGACATGAGGATTAATAGCAAGAATGTGAGGCTGAAATTTAGAGACAGAGAGAAGAATTTGGAACGAGCCACCAACAGGTTTCTATGGTATAGTTACTGAAGAGATCACTGAATTGAAAAGAAAAATAAAACCAAAATCATAATGACTGAAAAGCCATGTTTAGGAGGGTACCCCAAGCAATTACTGAATAATGAAAACATTGATGTAGAATGTTTTTATATCTCAGTTTCTAACCTGCCACTGTTGATAACTGTAAGGTCAGATCCTGAGCAAATATCTTCCACAATGTAAGAATTTT
Organism: Lepilemur ruficaudatus; assembly: GCA_963574885.1. Lineage (NCBI taxonomy): Eukaryota > Metazoa > Chordata > Mammalia > Primates > Lepilemuridae > Lepilemur > Lepilemur ruficaudatus. The sequence goes on along the minus strand of CAUYRT010043098.1, from coordinate 46,293 downwards.
CTTTGCAAGATACATTCAGAGAGGTATAGTTTGGTTTGCACACAGTCAGAAAGTATGGCGCCTGATAGCCTGTGGACAGTTGTATAATATCTGTAATGAGAGCTGTAGAGCATAGTCCAAATACATGAACACCTATAAGAAAATGAAAGAAATTGTTACCAACTTGATGGTTAACGCTAATGTTTCAACAGCAACCATGTTTATTACACCTTAACATGACAACCTTAAAATCTGTTGTGATCATGTTCTCTAAGTTCATTTTGAGAAGATAGTGTAGAAAATTCCTAAACTTCTAAACAGACACTTGAGGCCAAAATAAGGGCAATGAGTATCTCCAAAGTAGTAATCTGAGGCACTTTTGTCAGTTTGATTAAGTAGGGCCAATTCTCAACATTGACAAGTATAGGTCACTTGTCAGACACCAGAAGCTTGTTAAGGTGACAAACTGTTAGATTTGAGAGGGATTAAATGTGGGGAATGAAGCCAAATTTAAAATAATTTTAAATTGCTTAATATGTTTAACCTGCCAGGGCTCTCTCTCCCCAGTGGTTTCTAACTATAGCCACTGTTGCCAAACTCTACCGAATCCATTCTAATTCCCTACAAGCTGTAGTTGTACTAGGAATGCTAATTAAAACAGAGACGAGAGAAGGCAGGGCCTGCTATGGACACAACAATCATATCCTGGGAGCCTGCCTGCAGGTTTGGAATTTGGAAATGTCCTCATATCCTTTGATTCAAATTCTTTTTTTTTTTTTTTGTTCCTGGAACCACCAGTCTTAAACCATAAAGTCACAAATCCAGATGCACGCTTCTGCACATAAACTCCATGCCTGCTTGAAGTTGCTTGCTTGGCCTTATCCTTGGGAGTCTAGCTCTCTGCTCACACGCACATGATCTGGAACTCGATGCCCTGGATTCATTCTGATTTGATGGCCTGGATTCTGATTCGTATGTTGCTCATAGAAATCATTATGAGAAGCACCTGGGTAGTTCTTCAGTAGACACCTCCAGACTCAGAGCACGGGCTTGCACATTACCGATTGCGTTTTTCTTCCTTGCTTACTGTCAACTAACCACTACTCCCCCAATTCCTTCTCCATCCACACGCCTGAGATTCATGACACAGAAGCTTTATTTCTACATTCTAATTCCTAGAAGCATGTGAGGTCTTGGCAGAGAAGTTTGGATAAAAATGGAAACCCACCTACTTTTACCTTTGGAAAATGAGAATCTCTAGCCCTACAGAAGATGGGGTTGCTGACAGCATTGGAACATTGTTTTCTAGGGTGGGATGGACCATGCTTCCAGGCATGAGGCATATCAGACAGGGTATATGTCCCTTTGTCCATAGGATTTTGTCCCATTAGGGGAAATTTTCTCTGAGATTGGCTACATATCCAGTAGTTTTATCTCCTTGCCTCAGTTTGTGATCCTGCTAAGTAGCCTATTGTTTTCTTACCATCTCAATGTCATGGTAAGAAAATGCTTTAGTGGAGCAGAGTCCAGGGCATGATTTACATCCAATTTTTCCTCTTGTGGGAGAGGAGGTTGACCTTATCCTTAGAAGTCTAGCTCTCTTCTCACTATATATGTTTATATAATTAGATAATATGTGATTACCTACTATGTAGCCAATGAGGTTGACTTTTTTAAACTTAAATGTTACAGGCAAAAATAATTTTATACTGATTTATTGGGAATAAATATAAAACATTCAAGTTGGCGTGATATACTGTGAGCGACTATTCAATTCAGTTTTAAAAAAAGGCCTATGACTCAAACAACGTTAAGATAGTCCTATGTTAATCAGAAAACATGAATATTTAGAAACTGGTTTGATTCAGATGCTATTTAGCCAGGCCTATAGATTTTCTTTAGCTCTCATAAAAGATAGGAAGTAAAGTTAGAGGCTATCATCAGGGAAAAATAGCCGCTATGCAGTGCTGTATGGTGACATTTCCATGTGCAGTAAGTTTGGCTAAAGTAATTTCTAAAAAGTTATATATTCACATTGGCCTTTTAATATTTATTCTCCATTTTAAAAAACTGAACACAGATCCAGTGAAACTATTTTAAGGTAAATTCATACTACAGCCAAAGCTAAAAGAACAATATACTGAAACAGATGACATGTTAGCTCTCAAAACAAGAACCATAACTGCAAATAACACATTTCAGATACAACGCCTAAATTTTGGTGTTTTAATAGTTTCTTGTGTAATGCAAAACTCATGTACTGAAATTATGCATCTAAATTATAGCTTTAGAGACCTAATATCTGTAATTAAATACAACATTTCTATCTGAAGCAACATTTCCTTTCTTTGTGCATTCCCACACCTACCAACAAATCTGACAGCTCTTCTAAGAAAAGAGTTGAAGTTGCAGCCTCCGGCATTGATGTTAGGCTCCAGGCCAACTCCATTTCTTCTTTTGGACAGGCAACAGTAAAGGATTCCTTCTCCTACCATAATCTGCAAAGACAAAAGGGTGTTCAGGCAAAGCTCTTGGTATAAAGGAATTATATATCACCTCTTAACACATCATCAATCAACAAAGTAAAGATGCATTATTTTAAAAAGCTTTAGAGGTGTAAGCAATTTCTCCTGAGTATTTGAGCAAGCTGTGGGAAGTACTTAATCAGGGCACTATAAAGAGATTTAGTTGAATCTGCTGGACCCCTATGTACTGGCCAATTAGGTCAATAAACCAATTATGGATTGAATGGATTGAATAGAAGGATCGATCCACGGAAAGCACGTGTGGAGCTTAGGAAGGTGCTATCTAGAGTGTAGCTATCCCATAAAAATTTCTGTGATGATGGAACTATGTTTTGCACTGGCCGGTATGGTAACCACTACCCACATGTGGCTATTGAGCCCTTGCAAGGTAGCTACTGTAAATGAGGAGCTGAATTGTTAATCTTATTTGATTGTTATAATTATTTAGAAGTTAAATGAAATGAAATTCAAAATGAAACAGCCACATGTAGCTAGTGACTGTCTTATTGGAGAATGCAGATTACAAGAGAACCTAGATCAGCAGGGTAGTTTATCCTAAGTATAGACATTTATGCAATGTGTTCACAATGGGCAGGGAACCATATTGTACTATTAAAAGGACTATTTTAAGGAACAGTGCCTTTTGCTGCAGGATTTTAGGACACATGAGATCAGCAAAGGAACTCAGTATTATTTAGACATCATTTCCTTCAGTAAGTTTTCACTGAATCTTTTTATTGTACTCTAAATTGAATTATGTCTCCTTTTATGTGGCTTCCTTAGCACCCTGTCCTTCCCTCTAACACAGCTTTATTGAATTGTTTATTTGATTGTCTCTCACTAGACCAAGACCCTCTGAGAGAAGAACCATTTCTTATCTACCTTTTATCCTTACTATGTAGCACAGTGCTGGGCACTGTGGATTTGTGTTTTTGGCCTTTGCTGTGGGACTTACATTTGCTAGCGATTTAATACTTTGGGCATTTGGGTTGTCAGTTATGCTATACATTGAAATAGAAACAAGATTTAAAATTATAAGTTTTATTGATGCAAAAATTTTTCAAATATATTTGAGATTGTTGTACCTAAGAGATTATTGTAAAATTAGATATGTATTTGTAGAAATGTGTGGAGCTGAGAAAAGTAGGGCTATAAGGGATACTAACAGTGCCCCAGACGCAAGGGATTATGTCACTGTAAAGATTACAGCCATGGTTAGGGCTAAAACAGATTTTCTAGGGAAACTTCCCAGTTCCTGTTACTATCTTAAAATTTATTTTCTGAAGTGTTCAAAATTATAGAGTGACTTTTAAAAAAGCTAATGACAGTGAGCCTATGGCATTCTGCTTTGAATGTTTAAATTGCTATATTTAGTTCTGTAGGTAATATGATACATGTACACTTACAAAGAATCTTAATTTGTATAAAAATTTCAAAAATAATTCTCACAATGGAACTCTACCAATACCCATACATGTGAAAATCATGTGGCATGATAAACTCTTTTAAGATTGATCATTATAGAAATAATCAAAAATAATTTATTTCAAATCATTGAACATTGAGTTAACCTTTTATACTTCCTGAAAAATATCATCCTACACTTAGCATTTCAAATTAGAATTGGAAACGTAAGTAGTTCTGTACTCTTGTGTAGATAGATGTGACATAATACAAAGAATAATGTAACGTCTATTTCAAATTTTAGAAAATTTTTTTCAATTTTTAGAAAATTAGCTACCATTCCTGAAATGCATTGTTGTACAGCTAAAAGAGATTGATTTCATCTTCCCGTCTTCAGTAACAATTCTGTGAATAATTGTGTTTTTCTCTTTTCAATTATATGTTTAATGATTCACATCTTGTCCATGGGTGCTAAATTATACAAAAATTTATTTGCACAGATAATTTGTACAATTTATTTATTAGGGAAATGTGTCTTATATAACATCACAGTGTTTATCTCAAATGACCTTGAGATTTTAGGGATTTTATGTTAGTTGTTTTAATATGCTTAGAAGTCAAATGTCAAGAGAGCGTATCAACACTGTTTGGCTTGGTTATGTAGCATGGATAGAGGTTTCTTGTCAGTATTCTGACACCATCCAACTATCCCTTCCACTAAGGAGCACATTAATTTTCTCTTTACACTTCTGTTCACTTAACCTCAATCTATATGTCATTGTATGAATTTTCAAAATGATTTAATTTGGCTTAAAGATAGAGTTCTCCTCAGGGGAAGGGATGATGCTTCCTAATGCATTTACAAATACTCCTGCTTATTTCCCCCTCATGAAAGGCACAGTGCTGTACTGCAATGCGGTGTCAAGGTTTAGGTTTGGATAATATTATTTGTTGCTGTTGCCATTTGTAAACAGAAAGTAGTTTACAACAATTATCTTTTCACAGTCTCTGTTTTGTGTTGTACTCAGCCCTGAAAAGACACAATACAATTTTTTTGTGTGTATTTAATATCAGGGACAGGTTCTGGGAAGAAATATTTTAATGACTCTGCTTCAGGGGAGATTTCGAGAGGAAATATCCTGCTTGTTATAAGGGTACTGCCCTTGGAATAGTTAATATAGGGAGAAATTACAATCCAAGAAGTCTTTTCTGTAAAATAAAACAAAACAAAAACCTTACAATATTCATCACAGCATCTTCAACATTTAGATTTCCAGTGAATGTCTTTTGGAAGCCATAACACATTTAATATTCTGCATGTCGATTGTGCAGCCTAAAGCTAAGGCTACCCTCTAGGAACTATAATTAAATTCTGATAGAATTCTCCTATAAAATTAGATGTATTCATTCTTTAATAATATGTAATGAAATTGTATTTCCAGAGAAGAAAAACTACATAGTTTTTTGTTTGCATAGACTTCATGAAGATTTATGATAAATTCAGATATTTTGTGTTATTTTCTCTGAGAAATAATCTCCGAAGGACCGAAACAAAATGCCTGTCTTACTACTCTAAAATAAATGAAAAGTTAATATTAAGGAAGAAATTTTCCAATTTAAGGGCAATTTCAGAGAAGTAAGAATATGCATTTTACAGACATGAAAGGCATTTTTCCAGTTTCATGTACAATATCACGAAGACAAGCTATTTTTAAACATCTCTCAAAGCATAAAATATCTGAGAAGCAAACACTAAATGATTCATATTTAAATTCCTGAATAAAAAATAAGTTGCTCTTCCTTGTATTCATATGAAGGTCCTTTTGGAGAATATCACTAAATCGAGGTCTTCGGGCTTGCTTTGCCTTCCCTCCATGTGGATGGTAACACTAGGAAGCCCCTCTTCACACAAGCACACTCTTAAAAGCCATTTCCAAGTGAAGGATTCCTCCTGTCTCCCTCTCTATTTTTGGAACAGGCTTATTCCACCATAAAGATAAAAAAGAAAATGGTATTCTTGAAAGTTAGAGATTAGAGTCTGTTATTTTCACCTTCAGGAAGAGGTGGAAGGGGAGTTAGGGTAATATATGTAGTAAGATTGGAGACAGAATTATGGTTCCAGAACAAAATGACTGCAGACATTATAGGATAGCTGATGAGAAAATGTATATATTGGAGAAGGCATTAAAAACATAGGGAAAAATGAAATTAGACCAAAATCTAGAAGAAGTATAATACGTGTTTGGAGAGAAAGGAGTGAAAATACAGTATTTGATATCAGCAAAGTCAAGATCTGTCTCAACATTGAGTTGGTTGCCCATATCCTATGAAACTAGCATGGCAGAAAAGAATGCCAACATCCTGGAGTATCCTGGAGTGATATAGGGAAATTAGGGACCACGAGGTGGAAACAGTTCCCTAGTTTGCCTCTCCTTTGATTAAGAGGCACACAGCAGCTGTGGAGGCCCTGTGGAGACCTGGGAGTTGAGTAGGGCTTTAGTGGAAGGAGTTGGCACTGAACTTCCCAGGTCAGCTTTGTAGAAGGGAGCCATGGGGGATTTCCCCTTTCATTTTCCAGGGTTTGAGCAAGAAAGCTTCAATCCTGAATCCCCCAGAAAGCATCCCGAAACTGCATAGTGAGAACTTATTATGGGAAATGAGGGAGTCAACAGAAGCAGTTACACAGTGATGAGGCCAAGGTCATTGTCCCCAGGACATGTAACAGTGTCAACAAAGGAAGCAATCTGAGATAAATAGCGCTGGCAGGGAGTGCCACAATTACACCTGGTTTCCTAGCAACTTGATAAAATACCCTAGGGAAGGAAGACTTCTGGATATATAAAAAGCAAATTATTTACATACGTGATTAAATATCAGCACAGTCTTTTCAGCAGTCATGAATATTTGTACGGTCATTTATTTTATTTCAAATATATCAATTGTAATTTTGGACACTTTGCCCCAGTTAGGATAAATGCCTTCTGGTGTGATAGATTTAAAGCCTATATTCTTTCTGCTTTGGTCAGATGACTAGATGATATGGATTTTTGTTAAAAGTCTTTAGAAAAATGACAGGAAAATGCTGTTATTCTGAGCAATACTGCACTTTAAAAATGTTTTATTAGTCTCTGAGTCTCAGCTACTTCCAAGTACATCATTAATAGTTCTAATCACCTGGGAGTCACTGTAAAATAACTCATTAAATTACAAAGTGTTTGGAGACCTATTCACAGCTAATGGGTCTGGGGGATGGACACACTTGAAGCTCTGACTTGGGTGGGGTAAAGGCAATATATGTAACCTAAACATTTGTACCCCTGTAATATGCTGAAATAAAAAAATAAATATAATAAAGTTCTATGGGAAATTAAATTCTAATTTTATCTTCTGAGAATATTTTATATAATTTATTTATAGTATAATTAGCATGTTATGATTATTTAATTTAAGGAAAGGGAAATTTTTAAAAATATGTAGCTTTATAAAAGTATAGAGTTTAGAAGATCTATGCAGAAGATTTTTTAAAACTTCTGTTGTACTGAACCTGAATAGGCCAATTAATTAGAATATCTTGTAAAAACTCCATTCAAATATAGGTTTTAATTTAATAACTACTCCCTTTGACATTCATGAGCATAATGAAAGCAACACAAGAGCTCTTACTGGTAGATATAAATGTTATTACCCTTGACACATGTTTCTTGTCCTTTGGGTAGTATTCTAGGGCAGAAGAGATGGTGGAAAAGGTTGGCTAGTTTTATCTATCAATAGATTTATCTAAAGGCGTGTTATTCACAATGTGTATTAACACATAAAAAAATTATGTTTTTAAGTCATTTCCCGTAGACTAGGACATTTCTTTATGTACCTACTTTATTTATTTATTTTAGATTTTTTAATTAATACATAATATACATATTTTGGGGGTAAATGTGATAGTTTGATACATTCATATAATGCATAAGATCAAATCAGAATGATGGGATATGCATCACTTTAAAAATTTAATAATAGTATTTAAATACTTAAATATTAAATATTAAAACTAAAGCATCTTGTTCTTTGAGTGTGTCTGTGTGTGTGCACAGATGCATGGCTAGAATGTGAGTTTTGACTTCGTGACTTTGCAACTGTTGATGCTCACGACTTATAATCAATAAGAAGTGATAATATAATAAATGAAACTGTGAGTGATATTAAAATGCACTTTTGAGAAGAAAGTCTGTTGGCTATATAATTGTTTTTCTCCCCAGCTTTCCAGGCTTCAGATACCAAATACACACGAGAGATATGTTAATTAGGAAGTGTATAAGAAATGTCATAAAAGCCATTCAAGGAGAGTTATGCAGTTACAAAGCTTTTCATAATGATTTATAAAAGTACACATGAGGGATCAATCAATTTTGAAATCCTATAATCTTCGTTAACTTTTAATGCCAATAATTTTAAGCTATTAACTATTTCTGCCTGATGCTGTCAAAATATCTCAAAGACATGATCTTTCTGGTTCAAGGTTTAGGGTTGCTTGCTTTTAACCCATTTATTGTACAAATGTGGTCGCTTTTAGTTTTCTGGGACTGACACATGCAATTTGGGGGACAATTCTTACCGTAATTGCTGGTCCAGCAAAAGCCAAGCTTAGCAACATGAGGAATGGAATCGCCTCCTGGGTTGGTTCGATGTACGGCATACTAAGACTCCGGTCATAGCAGCTAAATCCAGAGTGTACAGGTTTGAAGACATCGGTGAGTTCAAGGAAATAGAGGCTAACCACCGATGATGCCAATATAGGCAACTGAGAATGAAGAACATAGAAGATCAATGTATTCTTACATACTGGACATATATAGGATCAGGACATCTTGAAGCATAAACCAAGTGGCTTTCTCCGCTGCTCTCACTACTACTCTCTGCTTCCAGAGTTAAAAATTATTCATAAGTACTATTGCTTCTACCTTACATAGATCTCCAATTAACCCAGCCTTGTCATAGCCTCCTATGAACCTTTGTCACCCCTCCCCTGCTAACTGCTCTTCCCCCTTCACTCTTGCCCTCCGCCTCCACCCATCCATTTTCCACACTGCATTTCTAGTGGTTTTGTAAAAGTATTTAAGATCACATCACTCCCTACCTCACCCACACTAGTAATGCCTATTCTACTTGAATAAAACCTGAATGCCCTACCATGGATGCAAGGTTCTGCATGCTTTGGCTCTTGCTTCAATTGCTTACTCTTCTCGTACCACATTGTTACCACTCCTTAGCCCCTGCCCCCTACAATCTTCACTCTTTTTCTGTAATAATACAGTTCATTTCTGCCTAGGGTCCTCTGTACTTGCTGTTTCTTCTTCCTTTTATGCTCCTTCCCTGGCTTTTTATGTGACTGACTTCATTTCATCATTCAATGATCCCTCCCTGCACTCTCTAAGGTAGCCCTTGATCCATCCTTTACTCTTTACCTGATTTTGCTTGATTTTTTTTCGTGGTAGTTATCATTAACTGAAATTACTTTGCCAATTTAACATTTCACTTACTTATTTTTCATCTCTCCCTGATCTCCCACTGAAATAAATGCTCATGAAGTGAGAGTCTGCCAGGGTTATTGATTAGTGAGTCTTCATTGCATAGAATTGTTCTTGGCACAAGGTAGGCATGCAATAGGTCATTTAATAATGTAATGAAGCAATAAATACTTGTTGATAAATAAGTAATTGACTATGAGTAAACCTTAATTTATTACAATAACTAGAGTTATCCAATTTAGCCAATAAAAATGTAGGTCACTCAGTGAAATTGGAATTTCAGATAGTAATGAATAATTTTTTTTAGTATAAGTATGTCCCATGTAATATTTGGGAGATATTTATATTAAAAATTATTTATTGTTTATCCAAAATTCTAACTTCACTGGGTGTCATCTGTTTGTCTGGTTACCCTAAACTGGGCACAAAGTACATTGAAGTCTGTAAGTACTTCAGTAGGTAGGGGTAGGTCACACAAATGAAAATAAGTGGCCTTGTATTACAGAAAGTATGTACATAGCTCATCTGTCCCCCCAGATACTATCTCCCTATGTGCAGGCACTGCTCGACCCCTCCCCCAGAAACTGCAAGGGGTTTGAATTTTGGAGAAATTTAACAAGAATGTTAGCCACAATGGAGACAAATTTAATGTGTAAACTTTAAACTTTATGCATTGTACAATGTACTTTCTAGATTTTGGGTAGACTTTGTGTGTTCAATTATTCATTCATTCAACCTAGAATGTGCCAGGCCTTACGTAGGTGTTAGCTAGAGGACAGTAAACAAGACATGGGCTTGGCCATCAAGGAACGTAAGCTTAGTGAGAGACCTTCATTCAGCTAAAGAGAAAATATCGTGAATACTTTGCCTAATGCCAGACCTTTCAGAACCTGAAAATGCAGGCTTATGTAACACTCAAAGAATTGTTTAGTTTAAGGCTTTGTTACTTATGAAGGCCACAGTATTTATTTAAGCAAACAAGAAAGGTTTTTGATAAAGACATTATTGACCACGTATAACTTCTGGTTGTTTGGTTTTAAAAAAAATAAATTTATAAGACAGCATTATGCCTTCTATTCCCAAGAGATCTTTTTTGTAATGTGGTGAGAATTAGGTTTATTGGAAAAATTAGTAATGTATGGTGATCAATATGGCATTACCTTTCTGTTTTCCAGATGGATGTTTTTCAGAGAACAAAAAGTACATCAAAAACAGTTATATGTTTCTTATCCACAATCATTTGATTGCTTCAAATATCTGATCACTATTCCCCTCTCCTGCAGGAGTAGTGACCTTCAGTCTTGATGAATAAGTCAGCACTTCAGGGTGCATATGCATGATTGAAATTTCCACTTACATCGGTATAAATATATTTCAGTTTTAATTTTAAAGACACTTCATATAGCACTTTACTATGTGCCAGACAATTTTCTATTTTAGAAATTTTAATTAATTTATTAATTTTTAACTAATTGAACTTAAAACTTTCTATTGTGACATAAGATAGGTGCTATTATTATCCTCATTTTGCAGAAGGTTAATAAGCTGTCACTGATAGTAAGTGGCAGAAGTGGATTTTGAACCCATAGATCTAGTTCCTAAGTCTTATATCCCGTGACCACTATTCTATGCTTCTTTTCCAAAAATGGGAATAGAGAGTTAGGATGATGGAATACAAGTAGCATCAATTAGTGGGGGTACTGTTTAACTCAAAGTTTTGTTTAAGGGTTTCTATTTGGAAATCTTTAGTTAAAAATATGTATCACTAAGTATAAATAGACATTGTCTTAAATGTATAGTTTCTATAAATTCAGAAGGGTCTCCTCTATTTATTTGAATACAAAATATTTTACTTTTAGAGCAGATTTTATGATCCACTTTCTTTCCTCTTTCTTAGATGCCTTTTTGGATCTTCTGCATGTATTTTGCAAGTGGAAATCAGATCTGCGATTCCCAGATAAGGATCTGCGATAACCCAAATAAGACCTGATCATCTCATTTTTAAATACTGATGTCCCAGTAAAGCAAATTTGATGTCTTCTGCAGAAAAGTGGGCAAAATTTTATCAATATGACCAATCTGAAAATAAAGTAAATTTTTCCTAGTAGAGATATTCACCACTGAATTTTGCGGATGATTACTTTAGAACCTACTTAACTTACTTTAGAAACTACTTAACTGTGCCAATGAAGATATAACCAAATGTGCTATTGCTATTGTGTGTGTGTGTAAATTGGGAAGGACACAGAATTTTACAGTGTAGTAAAACCAGTGGAGTCCTATTGTTTTCAAGGCACCTACGAGAGAGGTTCTAATATCAACTTTTTCACTTCCTACTACCAGTGTGACCTTGGAAATGCTTTTCTTAAATCTCAGTTTTCTTATCTATGAAGTAGGTACATTTCATAGTACCCATCATTACAGGACAGTCGAAAGGATAAAATGAGGTATTCCAAGCGAAAATCAACAATATATGGAAAAAAGAGTAGTGTATAAATGTTAGTAAGTATTGTTGTTATAACTATTAACAATAATATATTCATCAAATGTCATCTTTCTCATAAGGCCTTACTTGATAATCCCTTTGAAGAATAATTTCTTCACTTTTAGTTTCCTAGTACTTCTTTTCAGGAAAGTTTTACACACTGCTCTTTATTATCTGCTATAAATTAGGTCTAGCCTTTTGCTTTGCCTCCCAAACTAAAATCTCCTTAAGGCAGGAGCTTAATTGTACTAATTTCTATATTTCTATATTCTGTATTCTTAATTTCTATATTCTCATTTCTATATTGCCACTAATAATATATCACAGTGACTTCCGATTATATATGTATTTATATAGTGTCATAAATTGACATATGAATGAAAATAATTTCTATCACTGATAATATGCATCTTAGTCCTTTCAGACATTAGTGTTATTGAAACTGACAGTTTTTCCAATTATATTATTTCTCATCTATCTATTAATACCTTCTATATTTCTAGAGAAGCAAGTTTCAAAATCTTCATTTGTTTTTAAAATAAGAATCATTTTTATTTCTTTTTTATATTTCTCTGATTTTTTTTAAAAAAATATCTTTTACTCTTTGTCTTTGACATCAATTTTGTTTATAAGAAAGAGTTATTTGAACAAAATATTTTTAATATTTGGAAATCAAGTGATTTTATACTGTACTGTATACTATATTTTACTACCCAAGTGTAATGAATTAAATGACAATACTTATTTCTAACATACGTTTCTTCAAAGGTATCTATTATCTTTTGAAATGCTTAACAACATAAGTTTCTTTTGAGTGTAAGAAATTTAACAGGTAGTATGTGCCAATTTTGGCATACATACAGAATCATTGTACACATAGTAAAATTACATATATTTGATTGTATTTAAAATGAGATTTAAAAAGAGATTTTAAAAGGTCTATATAGGCAGGCAGTAAGAATTTTATTCTCTAGTTATGATGTAGCCAAGAGAAAAGTATGAATTGAGCTATTTTTATGCAGCAATACAAAGGAGGAAAATTACCTGAGGATTAGGAAAGTGGTTTTGAAAAAGAAAAGATTGATTCTTGCAGTTACCATCTGCTAAGAACTTGTGAGTGAAAATAATAGAGTAATTTTTTAAAAAGAAAAGTATAACTGTTTTAGAGAATAGGGCAAAAGAAAGGTGTTTCAAAAGATCACTTTTGCTAGATAATATTGATTTTTCTGATGCCAATTTTAGAAAGACAAATCTATAGTATATATTCGTTTAGTGAAATATTTTATGGAATCTTATCATGACGTTTTGTCTAGGTCACATAGCTTACTTGCTTTTAGCATGATGGTAATAAGAACAAACTTTACTTTTCATTTGGGGGAGTTCACTTTGCTCTCGGCCTATAGTATTACAGATCGGCTCCATTCTTTGCCTTTTTCATGGCCACAGTGAATTCAGAGCCCTATAAAATCCTCTTGAACTGATGAGAACCATAGTCATAGGTGCTGATTCATATATATGACATTGATGGCTCATTCATTTACTTATTCATTCTACAAGTATCTATTGAGAGCCCACTACTACTAGGCCTTGCTCTAGGTCCTGGGAATGCAGGTGAGAAAAAACAAAGTCCTTATTCTCATGAATGTTTCATGCTAGTTGAGGAAGGCAGATAAAAAATAATATCAGAAAGAATATCCCCAAATCATATAAAATGTGAAATTTAAAACATTATTATAATATCCTGAAATGAAATTCAAACTGGAAAAATATGAGCAGATCAAAGCAATTTTATTAAATCCTGTAGCCTTGAAGAAGGTTGTCACAGGTCAACACACAATGATGAGGGAATCTTCTACTTCCTACAGCGCAATCTTCAGCAACATTCTGTAGTATTTTTTGCCTTGTAGCTGATACAGATTGTTTCTTTCAAGGATTGACAATAATAATAACTAATAATATAGCATAAGGCTTTATGGTTTATAAAACCATTCTCACCCTAATTGTAGGTTATTTAGATTAGCTACATAGAACCTCAAAAATATAGATTATAAAAATACACTAACACTTGTAGTATCATTAAGGGAAAAAATTGGTCAGAATGAGTCTGTAACATTATTCAAGGTCTAGAAATCTAAACTAGTTTTCACACCTAAAACGGGTGTCGCATATATGACATAAATAGACACAAACTGAAACAGGGCAGTGTGATTGATGGAAACCAACAGTGGCTTTGGAATCTGCAGAATCCGATTTCTCCCTTCTTTCATTCTGCCAGCTTCTGGGATTTGGGCAAGTCATTTAACCTTTCTGGGCCTCAGTGAAATGAGGAGTTTCTTAGGTTGCCATCTAATTTTAAAATGCTCCATGTACTGTGATGATTTAAGAATCATCCTCTCATTTCTTCCACACCGTCCCTGCCCTATATAAAGCATCACATTTTATAAAATCTCTGCTCTCCACACAATTTGTTTCATCCTCCACAATGCTTCCGGACTAATTTTCCTAGAATTCACATCTGATCATACATTTAGTAGTGCCCCTCTAACAATAAAACAAAGTGCAATTTTTTTAGAATGACATTTATAACTTTTTATAATATGGCCTCAATCTGCCTTTTTTGGTTAATTTTTTTTCTACCTGCTGTCCACTCTGCCAACCCAGAAACACTGCCCATGTTCCCATTATACTTACATCTCAAAAAGACATGTTTTAGTCGCTGCTTTACCTTATATTTCCACATTTATTTTTTTCATAAAAGTTATACTTATTCTTTCAGGTTGAAATTGTGTAACTTTTTTCTCCCTAAAACCTTCTCCATGTTCTCCAATCAGAATAGAAGACTCCGCCTCATGTGCTTTATGTGTAACTTTCATCAAAGTACCCATTAGTCTGTTTTTGACTGTAGTTATTGCTTTATTACCTGCCCTTGTCCTAAGGTCAAGTACTTAAAAGTGAGAACACTGAAATTCACACAGCATTTTGAATGTTTTTGGTATCTAGTAAATGTTCGCTGAATTTAATTCAAAGAAATCAGGAAATTATTATTAAAAGGGGGGGAAAACATGGACAATTTCTTAACAATACATAGCATATTTTGAGGACTTAGGGGCCAGATACTGTGCTAAGTTTAATAGATTGCTACATTCAATCTATACCTTATAAAGTATCTATTAGTGTCTCTAACTTGCAGATGAGAAAACTGAGGCAGAGATAGGTTACATAAATTACACAATAGTCTAAAGCCAGTAAGTAGAAGCACCCAGATACCTACCCAGGTGCCTAAGTGGAGGAAAAGTGCTCTAAACTGCTTTGTACATGGGTCTCAACCTGTTTTTCCCTTCAATGCTGCTACAAGGGCTGCAATTCCCAAGTGGTGCAGGGAAAAGCTGTGGTTTGAAAAAGGCCATCCTGGCCAGGTGCAGTGGCTCACGCCTGTAATCCTAGCACTCTGGGACGCTGAGGCAGGAGGATCTTTTAAGCTCAGGAGTTCGAGACCAGCCTGAGCAAGAGTGAGACCCCCGTCTCTACAAAAAATAGAAAGAAATTAGTTGGACAACTAAAAATATATACAAAAAATTAGCTGGGCATGGTGGCACATGCCGGTAGCACTAGCTTTTCGGGAAACTGAGGCAGTAGGATTGCTTGAGCCCAGAAGTTTGAGGTTGCTGTGAGCTAAGCTGATGCCACGGCACTCTAGCCCAGGTAACAGAATAAGCCTCTGTCTCAAAAAAAAGGCCATCCTGTTGCTTTTAATTTTTAAATATTCTTTAGCACTTTCTCTACTCACTTCCTCCTTCTCACTCAAACATGACAATTTTTTTTTTTTTTTTTTGGTTCAAATCTAAGATCTATCCTCTCTAGAACTCATTTCACTTTCAGTAGAATTCATTAGGCTTTTATTCAGACCTATAAAGAGAAGGATATTTATTGCATTTTTATTTAGACATTTCCTCCTAATCATCTCATTTAATTCTTACAAGCTCCTTGAGAATTTTAAGATAAATTTTAAACTAAAGACCATGCCCCAGATAAGTTAAACAGCATGCCTAACTTCTAAGGCCTGCAACTGAAAGCTGGTCTGTTAAATTCCTGGAAGCATGTGCACCAATGTACCCTGCTGCCATTCTGCCACATGCCACCATCTGGCACTAGTCTGGTGCTTTTCAGGAAAGGATAGCCCCAGGCTTCAAAGAGAACGCCAGCTTAAAGGACAGAAGGTGAGAGACGGCCACGTGTGTGAGGGCGCTATGAGCGAAGGGGCGGGCGGCAGGCACTTTCGAGTCACACTCTTCGGTGCAATCAGTCATGGTATTCCAAGGCCTGGAAGGTTCTTCCCTGTGCAGTTGCTCCAAAGGCATTTTTGTTATTTTGTTTTTGGTAATATCTTAAGAGCCTTTAATTATATTTTGAATATAATCTACTTTTATTTTCACTTTTGTCTTCTCTAGTGAATAATTTCTAATATATAATAACAGAAAATGGGTACACTTGAGGCTCCAGATATGTTCCTGCTTTTGGTGCTTCCTTTGGATCGCTTTCTCTGGCTGCCCAGAGAGATCCTGACGAATGCCCTGATCTTAGCGATTGTCATATGCGGTGGTCTCTCCCATTCTACCACAAGACCTTTCAGAGCAGAGAAATTGTCTTATTCACCCCTCTATCCCTGACGTAGTAGGTGTCCTCGATGTAGAATAAATTAATACATATATGGATGATTTGAGGAGAGATGCCAACTGTTTAGACAGTTCTTGCAGTATAGTTGAAAAATTCCCCCAGTTAAAAGTACAGTCCTGTAGTGAAGTTTAAAAACAAAAAATACCCCAGCTAAAAGATCTCCATTTCCTTCTACTACAAGAAAATGCTTTCTACTTTGAATTTCTGGAATTCTAATGATTTTTTTAGCATTAAAAATCCACAAAACTTAAATTGGGTGCTACCAATAGCAATGATAATTAACAGAGAATAGCTACCAAACCTTATATATTAGATGTAATGGGGAATATCTGTTCTTTTGTGCCTGAATATGAACTATATCTTTATAGTTCTAAAAGGACTAATTACAGTCACTCAATGGTCTAACAGTAAAGTCTAAAATAATAAATGGCTGTTTTATTACCTGAATATTGATCTATTATTAGGCTTGGGTAGTAGGCTTTATAATCACCAGACTTAACCTCAGGTTCTGAAGATTGTTCCTCCTACATAGGCACTGAAGTAAGTGCATTGTCTTGGAAAGCATTTTGTTCTTTAAGCCAAATCAGAGACTAAGACCTGAGGCTGATGACCTGAATTTCAGTTGTTAAAAGTAATTGCTTTTAAATCCTTTTTTTCCAGGTATAATTTCTTTTCCTTTACAAAACATAGCTGACTCTAAAAGATATGGGTATTAATAGTAATTTAATGCTACTAATATATGCCACATACCATTTAAAGTATTTTACATGTCTGAAGTCAAGTGATATTCACAAAACCTTTTTGATGAAGGTACTATTATTAGTGCCACTTTACAGATGAGGGAACTGAGGTTACATGCGATTACATTATTTGTACCAAGTTATACAGTGAGATTACATGATTTGTGCAAGGTTATATAGCTCGTGAGCTGGATTACAAACTGAAAAAATCTGGCTCCTAAATTCATGTTTGATTATTGTACATATTTCCTCTTCCTAGAAACTTCCACTATGCCTTCCCAAAGACATTGAGAAATAGCCAAAAAAAAAAAAAAAAAGTAAAAGAGAGAACATTTCCTCTTTACATAATGTGAATGCCACTCTACAGTTTCTGCAGTGAGTGACATCATGCATGTAATTTTTGATATCTTTCTTAAAAAGTAATTTACTCAAATTAAATAGGGTTTTCACCATTAGTAGGACTGTTTTATTCATAATAGAGAAAGCATATAGATGTTCACATAAACAATATGACAAATTACATAGTACCTTTGGCGTCCAACACATATTTCTTAATGTCAAACAAAACAGGAGTTAAGGGGAAAAAATTTTCTGTTGCAATAATATCAGATAAATCAAATGTACCTAAAAATTCCATATTTGAAATATGATATAAAAGAAGCAAATTTCTGATTTTGAGGTCTAAAGTGACATATATACACAGGAATGATTGAATTTAGGACCATCACATCAGTATTTTGAAATTATTTTTTTCACATTGTTTACTAAAATAAAGTATCAAATTTATAATTAAACCATTTTACTTAAACAAAATGGAAGTGCATATTTTCTATTATGTATAATTATTCAATTTATGTAATAAATATTTTATGGGTGTTTAGTATGTACCTGATTTATTTTATTTGACCTATTAATTATCCAGAGAATGGATTTCTAATCCAATTTCATAGATGAAAACCTAACACTGTATGACAAGCCTCTCTCACCCTCTAAGTTTGTCTCTTACATACTTAGATGCACACTTAGGTACTCATTATGAGTCCTTCTTCAAAATTAAAATTTTCTAATGTTGTCAAAGGCCTTATTTATTTAAATGTTACCTTTGAAAGGGATCAGAGCACATTAAAGAGATAATGAAGTTGAGATACAAATGTGGGACATTAATAACTACTATTTTTTTAAACATCTTAATGCTGTGATTAAATTAGTTAAATTAAGTATGATTGTGCTACATATTTCACTGTAAGATGCATCAAAAAGTCAGATGAACAATATATGTAAACCAAATGCCATCTAATATGAGATTCAAGTACATCTGACAAAGAAACACCATTTATTACTAAAGACTTAAGTGAATAAATCTAGTTACTGTTGAATTGCTTGACCAGCATAATAACTTGGGAAAGTAAGTGGTTTGAATGGAGACTAAATGAGGTTTTATTCATATACGTAAAAATTGAAATTCAATATATTATATTAATATATACATATAATCATATATATGTGTATATAATTATATATATGTATATGCATGTGTATATATATATTTAAAATGCTTTGAGAAACTGCAAAAATTTCCCAGAGCATTTGGGAAAATGCTTTGAGTTTCACCTGGCGTCAAGCACAGATCTGTGGCAGGTGGCCCAATAGAATGGAAATATCCTTGAGCTAGAGGGATATTTACACAGGGTTGTGATCAATGAGGTTTTATAACCAACCTTCCCACCCACTTCAATGAATAGCCATCCACTAGAGATCCATGCAGCCCTTGCTTTTATGCTAAACTTTAAGCAGTCTCTGATTTTGGCAACCCAACCCTCAGGTATGTGGAGCTAAGCAACCTCATATTGCTCTTAGAGAAAGGGAAGTTCCTGCCTCGTTGCCCAAGCTCAGTCTCTGCCCCTCTGTTTTACTAAACAGCTTCTGCCTAGACTATAAATTACTGTCTTCTCTGTGATTTTTTAACATGGCCTGGAAAATGAAGAAGCAATATAGGAAAGGATGGGAAACTGAAGCACAGCTCTTCAAGGTCCTCATGCTTCTTGGGGTCATGCCCTATGAGACATGTATTACTCTTCTCTCCCTACTCTGCCACACTGACCTTTGAAATCTTAGGAAGGTGAAGGGGTGCTGGTGGAGGAAGGGGCAGAGCTTTTTGAATCTGGTGGACTGGGGCCTTTGAAATGAGCATTTCTTAGCATTTTTTATAGCCCCACAGAGCAGGCATCTTCTAGGAGGTGCTGCACTTGGTCTTTTTATTTTTATTTTTATTTTTTTTTTAGGACAGAGTCTCACTGTGTTGCCCGGGCTAGAGTACCGTGGTGTCAGCCTAGCTCACAGCAACCTCAAACTCCTGGGCTCAAGCAATCCTTCTGCCTCAGCCTCCCAAGTAGCTGGGACTACAGGCATGCACCACCATGCCCAGCTAATTTTTTTTCTATAGATTTTTAGTTGGCCAATTAATTTCTTTGTATTTTTAGTAGAGATGGGGTCTCACTCTTGCTCAGGCAGTTCTCGAACTCCTGACCTCGAGTGATCCGTCCACCTTGGCCTCCCAGAGTGCTAGGATTATAGGCGTGAGCCACGGCGCCCGGCCTTGAAATTCTTATCTATCATATGTTAGACTTTACAATTCTATCTTCTCTGTCTTATTTCCATTTTTTTGCCTTTCTGGGATACATTCTGGATTTCCCTAGATATCTCTTCTAGCTCACCAATTCTCTTTAGTTGCTACTAGTTAACTGTTGACTCCATGTCGAATTTATTTCAGTAACTAAAATTTTAATTTCTGTAAGTTCTACTTGGCTATTTTTCAAATCTACCCTTTTAAAAATAGCATTTTATCCTCTTCTTATATTTTTTTGCTTTATTTATAATCAGCACTTGACATTTATATCCATTAGAGTCTCTAACTGATTATTCCAGTAACTAAAGTTTTACGGAGGGTTGTCTAATCCTGCTGTTTGTTGTATCCTACCTTTCATTCAGTATGAATTATTTCCTTGTATATTCAGTAATGTTGGGTGATGAGGCCTATCTGTGAGATTCCTGGGCAACCTGGCTTAAGAATGTATCTTGCCCAAAGGGTTTTGCATTTGTTCTTCTTAGGTGCCCTAGAGTACTCGCCAGCTGATGATTAATTTTATGTTAATTTCTTGGTCTGGGGAAGAAATTATATCAAATGAATGGTGTACCTTGGACCCCAAATCTGTATGATGGAAGACCCATGGTTACAATTTTCAGGGAGACATCTTCCTTCTAATTCATAGCCCAGATGGAGATAGAAAAGCTTGCCTGTCATCTCCCTAGGTTGGTGGGCAGATAACTTAAATTAATTGATATGTAGTTCATTAGGAGAATTGGCTATATGCTGGTATGTGTGTCTCAGCTTTAGTTCTCCACCTCAAGAGGTCTTGTCTCCTGATCCTATTACACATTATAATGGAGGCGTTATACTAAGAAGAGCTCCCACCCCCAAGAACCCTATAAACAGCTGGCAGCCGGTGTTAGCTCACATGCTTCCCACTTCAACTTTTGATTGGCTCATGAAATGTCCCTTACTCCCTTTTTCTCTGTGTTATGCATGTAATATTTTATATAGCATTTCTAAATGTCCGTAGGGGGAAGATTTTCCATCCAGATATTGCTGGACAGGAGTTGAGTATTTTCTTTGATATGCCTATGTCACAGAACTCCTAGAAGTTTAGTGTCTCCCAGGAATGGCTTTATAATCCTATTAATTAACAATAAGGTTTCCATTTACAAATGAAATCAGAAGATCAGCAGACTGGTGACAATGTACATGCTTATATAGCAAAAGAACCATTTTTTAAAAAGCTTATTACAGATAAAATAAAAACTTTCACCAGTATTTCTTAGGGAGAAGTGCCCAAATTAAAACAGCCTCAAGGCCAGGTATGGTGGCTCATACCTGTAATCCTAGCACTTTGGGAGGCTGAGGGCAGGAAGACTGCTAGAGGCCAGAAGTTTTGAGACTAGCCTGAGCAACACAGTGAGATCCTGTCCCTACAAAAAATAAAAAATTAATTGGGCATGGTGGCATGTACCTGTATAGTCCAGATACTCAGGAGGCTGAGATGGGAGGATCACCTGAGGCAGGAGCTGCTTGAAAGGAGTTTGAGGTTGCAGTGAGCTATGATGATGTCACTGCACTCTAACTCAGGTAACAGAGGGAGACCCTGTCTCTCTCATTCATTCATTCACTCATACATACATACATAAATAAAACATCCTCGCATTATTACAAAGTTTTTAGTTAGGCCGGCTCTTTGTGTTCCAGTATTCCAGTAAAAAGCAATACCATGACCCACCAACCAGAATTGCTTCTCCTGAGATTAAAAAAAAAAAAACCCGTGCACTCAAAAATTTTTCATTTTTAACATACATAAATTTTTTAACTTATCGTTCCCAGGCTGTCTAGTAATGACCCCTACAACATTTAAAAGTAATATTTGTAAAGAGAAACAAAGAGGCCGGGCATAGTGGCTCATGCCTGTAATCGAGCACTCTGGGAGGCCAAGGCGGGAGGATCCTTTGAGCTCAGGAGTTCGAGATCAGCCTGATCAAGAATGAGACCCCGTCTCTACTAAAAATAGAAAGAAATTAGCCAAACAACTAAAAATAAAAAAAAATTAGCCGAGCACAGTGGCACGTCCCTGTAGTCCCAGCTACCTGGGAGGCTGAGGCAGGAGGATCGCTTGAGCCCAGGAGTTTGAGGTTGCTGTGAGCTAGGCTGATGCCACGGCACTCTAGTCTGGGCAAGAGAGCGAGACTCTGTCTCAAAAAAAAAAAAAAAAAAAGAGAGAGAGAGAAACAAAGAGCCTCTAGCTCATCAATGGTGCTAGTCAGAAGGGATAGGAAGAAGCACACTGCAGGCCTGGGTTATAAGAGAACCTGAATAATATTCAAGTCCCCATGACTTTTTCACTAATAAGATCATTTGGCTTGAGTTCAAGATGGAGACACAGTCTATGATATTTTATATTTGTACGTGCCTGATAAGACCTTACATTCATTATGCTCTTTTAAGATAAATAGGTCAGATCAGTGGTTGAAGTGATTTATCCAAGGTTACAGCTGGTAAAATGGCAAAGCCTAGAATAGAATTCTTGTCTGCAAAATATATTCCATGCCAAAAGAGTGTTACCATGGCAAAGCCACCCTCAGGGATATATTCTATAGCTTTTGTATCTAGAAATCATTTATAAATTTCAAAAAAGATTACTAAATGGGAGGCAAAAAATCTGATTCAAAGCCTCCCAAGTGGTTGTTCGCTTTGGGTATGATACGGCAAAGGGTTATGTTAGAGCAAGGATTTAGATTTCCATCGTCCAATATGATAGCTTCTAGCATATATAGCTATATAATTCAAATGGATTAAATTAAATAAACAAAGAAGGCCAGGCGTAGTGGCTCATGCCTGTAATCCTAGCACTCTGGGAGGTCAAGGCAGGAGAACTGCTTGAGCTTGGGAGTTTGAGACCAGCCTGAGCAAGAGCGAGACCCCGTCTCTAATAAAAATAGAAAAATTAGCTGGGCATCATGGAACATATCTGTAGTCCCAGCTACTTAGGAGGCTGAAGCAAGAGGATCGCTTAAGCCCAGGAGTTTGAGGTTGCAGTGAGCTGTGATAACACCACTGCGCTCTACCCAGAGTGACAGACCAAGACTCTGTCTAAAAAAAAAAAAAAAAAAAAAAACACCCCTACCTCAGTCATATTAGTCATATTTCAGGTGCAAAATAGTCATTATGTGGCTGGTGGGTACTACACTGGACAGTGCTGATATATAACTTTGCCATCATTGCAGAGTTCTATTGGACAGCACTGCTCCAGAAAGTGGACTAATGAAATAATTTTCTTGTTGCAGTAGAATGGAAAGAACATTGGCTCTGAAGCCCAACAGATCTAAATTTGAATTCTGTATCAGTCACTTATCACCTTATTACTTATTACTCTAAATCAAGTTTCTAAACTCCTCTGAGTTGCTTGCTTCCACAATCTGTAAGTTTGGGGATCAGAAATAAGGTGCTGGGAATATCACTGCTGCCAAATAACTACACAATTTGCAACCTCCCCATTCTCCACTGTAGTCTCATTGGGGTCTTGTGGCTGCCAAAAGGCCCTTGCACAGAATAAAAATAAACTATTTCTAAAACATTCAAGAGAATCACCAAACCTATGCTCTTGGTTAATGTAAGCATTTTCTTTGTAAGATTTTACCTTTTTCCTGGGCGGGGGGAGGGGACTTTGTATATATAAATTAAAAAAACAAATGAATATTTTAGGAGTGGAAAAAGTTACGGTTCATTGTTCTATTACATTAACTCTAAAAATTGATCTGAATGAAAGAAGATGGATATCAAGATGTAACTTGAGTTAAATGGGTCAGGTGTGGCAGTGTTATTTCCCACAAGAGAACAGCAGAAGAGCAGCTACAGAATCAGGTATAATTACCTGTATGCATTAATCAGATACTAACTAACTTTTTATTTAAAGAACAAATCCCTAAACAATTTAATAGCTTGCTGACCTGACAAGACTATTTTCCACTTTTAAGTCTAAGTAGACAAAACACACACTTGAGAGGACTTAACACTCACAAAATCACTTGTCACTTCTCCCTAATGTAGCTATTCCTCTAAATACTCTCCCCAGTGGAATGACCTGGTTAAGTGAGTTTTCTGTTCAACTAAGGAAACCTCTGTTTCAACCCTTATTGAAAATCTTTCTAAAATGAAACGAATTAGTTTACTTTCTTCCTAAGAATATTCTAATTAAAATAATAAATATTCCTGATGATTTAAGGTTTCATTGTAACAATTTAATCTATGATACTACAGTGGGGTTAAAGTTATAAAATACCGACTTTTTTAATGTTGAACCCAGGTATCTTGGGAACTCTAGACAACTGCTAGATTTTCACAAAATAAACCCTAATATTAGCTTGCTTTCTTATAATTTGTCTTCATTTCTTCCACAAATGCACTACAGAAATATTTTCAGATACTTGAATATTTGAAGATCTGATTAGTTAGATTCTGATTGATCATTGTTCAATTGTATGCATGCTATGTCACACTTTCAGTTCATTTATTTATTTGTGGTTTTTTTTTTTTTTTTTTTTATACAAGAGCCTTGCTCTGTCACCCTGGCTAGAGTATAGCGACATCATCATAGCTCACTGGAACCTCAAACTCCTAGGATCAAGTGATCCTCATGCTTCAGCCTCCTGAGTAGCTAGGACTACAGGCATGTGCCACCATGCCCAGCTAATTTATCCATCTTTGTAGAGACAGGGTCTCACTCTTGCTCAGGCTGGTCTTGAACTCCTGATCTCAAGCGATCCTCCTGTTTCAGCCTCCCAGAGTACTAGGATTACTGGTGTGAGCCACTGAGCCTGGTCATACTTTCAATTTCACAGGACCTTTAACATGTGAAAGAAATAAAATACAATTCACTTCAGGCTTATGCTAAATGGTAATTAGGCCCATGGGTATCTTGATAATTTTCCCTCCTGACTACTTTAATAATCAAACTTTCTGAGGAGCAATAGCTAGATTAAGTTTCCAGGTAGTAAAGAACAGGATTAAGCCAATTTCACTTTTTAAAAAACTGGATCTGGGCCGAGCGCGGTGGCTAACGCCTGTAATCCTAGCACTCTGGGAGGCCGAGGTGGGTGGATAGCTCAAGGTCAGGGGTTCAAGACCAGCCTGAGCAAGAGCGAGACCCCGTCTGTACTATAAACAGAAAGAAATTAATTGGCCAACTAAAAATACATGTAAAAAAAAAATTAGCCGGGCATGGTGGCGCATGCCTGTAGTCCCAGCTACTTGGGAGGCTGAGGCAGAAGGATCACTTGAGCCCAGGAGTTTGAGGTTGCTGTGAGCTAGACTGATGCCATGGCACTCTACAGCCTGGGCAACAGAGTGAGACTCTGTCTCAAAAAAAATAAAAATAAAAATAAAATAAAAAATTGGATCTGTATTATGTTATAGAATTTCCCCTTTAATGGAATGTTCAGTACAAAGAAAATAGCCATCTGAAATAATTCTACTGTTAACATTAGTTTAAACAAATCCACCCAAACTTACAGGTATTAAAAAGCGTTTCCAATATGTCCACAGAATTTGAAACTTGAGAGGTGATTATTTGGACAAATAGTTTACTAAAAAGTCAAGAGATCCTATTTCATTTACATACTTAAAAGTGAGCTAGGAAGATTTTGGGGTTTCCAGTTTTAAAAACAGATCTTGCTACTTCTCATTCAGGGGATAAGAGATGTATAGTATCTAGCAGTTTTTTATATTTTATACTGAAGACATTCCTCGATACCAATTACCTCCCAGTCAAGTGAATTCAAACACATTAACTTTTGCTTTTTAAGTTGGAAGCAACATTTCTCCAACAATATTCTTAGATGATGATTACTGCACAATTATTCTGTTATCATAACCAGTTTTGTTATCCCTCAGTTAATGCCAAACAAAACAACTGCCTTCTGTTCTCAAACACCCATACCTTTAATACCCACACTAACATACTGGAACCAAGTATAGTTTTAGCACTGTATTTTTTTGAAAGGGTCACTCTGGCCTTTCTGTCTGCATCCAATCATTATGAGAGTCTGTAAAATGCCTCAAAAGACCCTGGACTAGGAAGCAGAAAAAGAGCTATAATCCTAATTCATTAACTAAATATCTGTCACACATCTCTAAGTCTCAGTTGCTTTCACTGCCTTCCTAACCCATATAGGTTATTGTATCCTTAGCATTAAAGTACCCAGTAGACACCCAACTAAATAAACAGATTGAGAAACCCTACTATTCAGGGCAAAGATCATAACTTTCTTTGTGAAAAGAATTATCAGTATCTGTCCCCATCCCATGTCTCCAAAACTAATTTCTATTTTTCAGGGATGGGGGCAGCCAATAGTTCAGAGCTACAACAAAAACAAGAGAGTAAAATTTATTTTCATAAACAAACAATAGAAATATAATGCTATTAAATGAGATAATATAACTAAAATAATATATATAAAAGGGTGTTCTCAACTTTGGAGCCCAGTTTAAAAGGTTTGATATAAGAGAATCATTGATAATCATAAAGAGAGTATAGACCATATTTTGCACTGTAATTTGAAACTCCAGAAATAATATACTGATAGAAACTAAAGTCACTCAATTTTAAATGTAAATATATTAACTGTAATAAAACAGATATACTCACAGCTTGCATTTCTATAGAGAAGAAATGGTTCATGGAGCTGAAATTCCAAATCTTTATTCACTGGTTCAACTAGATTGTGCATATTCAGTCGATTCACAATGGTAAAACCATGGTAAGGTGAAGCTGACCTTAAATTTAATAGAAGAAAACAAAATCTGTAGTTACTATTTTTTTTTGAGACAGGGTCTCACACTGTTGCCTGAGCTAAAGTGCAGTGGCTTCATCATAGCTCACTGCAACCACAAATTCCTGGGCTCTAGAGATCCTCCTGCCTCAGCCTCCCTAGGAGCTGGGACAACAGATCCACACCACCATGGCTGGCTAATTTTTCTATTTTTTTTGCTCTTGCTCAGGCTGGTCTCACATTCCTGGCCTCAAGCAATCCTCCTACCTCGGCCTCCCAAAGTGCTAGGATTACAGGCCATGAGCCACGATGCTGGCCTGTCATTACCATTTAATCTGCAGAAATGTTACCTATGATGTACTTTATTTTCGTTTCAAAAAAGAACAAATATTAACACATTAGTACATTATACAACATTATCAGCACTTAAAACCATAAACAGAAAATTTAAGTCAGATCATACTCCTCTTCTGCTGAGAAGTCTTCAAGAACTCAGTTGCTCAACATAAAGGCCAAAGTCCTTACTAAGGCCACCAAGGCCCTACCTGATATGCTCCCCCTCTGACTTCATCTCCTACCCCTCTTCCCTTGCTCTCCCTGCTCCAGCCACATGGGACTCCTAGCCACTCTCTCTGCAGGTGTGCTTCTACCTAAAGACCTCTGCCTGGACCACTGCCCAGAATCTGCACAGCTATCTCATCTCTTGCAAGCCTTTGCTCAAACATCACCTTCTCAATGAGGCCTACCTGAACCACCCTTTTTAATATTCCCAACTTGCCCCCAAACTCAATAATCTCTAACCCTCCTCTCTTTATCCACACCATTTATTTTTAATATTTATTGTCATTCCCCCCCCCACTAGAACATAAGCTTCATGAAAATGGGGACTTTTGTCTTATTTTTTTTCACAGATATATCCTAAGATAGACATACAGTTGCTGTATGAAATATCATTTATTTTGAATGTGGTACAGGATTGGCTATAATGACTGCCCACCATTGCAACAATGATTTTTCCTGCACCAAATAGGTCTTTACATAGTTCTCCTAAGTTAGATGGAAAATGCCTTAAGTCTAACAATAAGAAATATCCTTGGTTCCCCTATGGGGGGTGGGATTCAGTACACGACCCTTTAGACACTCCTCACATGTATCTAACACTTCACAATTTCTCATTTGTTTCTCTGTGATGTACATGGGGAGATTATACAACCCTATTCTACAGATTAGGAAACAAGCTTAGAATGATTAAAGCCTGTGCCTGAAGTCACACAAATAATGTAACTAGGATTTAGCTTTAGATTTCTGAATCCAAATCCATGGTCCTTCTGTAAGTGATCTCTGCCAAGTGACAGTCTGACATCCTGGTATAACTTTATCCAAGATACATAAAATGTTATTGCATTTCCCAAATAAGAGTTTCTTGTGTTTCCTTTTATTAGAATCAATACCATGTAAGCCTCCATGAATTGTATTAAATCAAGCCACTCACTACACTAAATCTCACATTTTCTATGTCAGTGGATCTGTACTATACTTTAACAGTAAAGCTAAATTCCAAATATCATAGAAACCAAGGTTCTATTAACAGTTAAAGAATTTCTAGAGATTTATATTGCTAATGAAGAGTAATTAAGAGGGTAAAGATAAGGACCATCCCCTTTTGAAAAGGAGAAAGATAAATAACAGGAACAAAATGTCAAAAAAAGAGAAGAGCTTGGTATACAAATATCAAAGAATTACACTTAAAAGAAGAAAAAATGAGTGTGTTTAGACTGGATCTCAAAGCTTTACACCAAAATTTAGAAGAATATTTGACAAATTCTTTTAAAGTAGCATCAATGGAGAAAGGTAATCCTTAAAGACAACTCAATACAAGAAAATGGGAAAGACTAGATGTCAGTAATAACTCCTGCAGACTTTCTAAGCTTTAGAAAACAAGGGAAGGCATCCACCCCGAACAGAGCAAGACCTTAGAGGGATCCAGGACAACAAGTACCCCATGACTATCACATCCTGTCAGTTGCCTGCAGGCCCTAAAAGTTGTCTAACAAACAAAGTTGTAATTTGCAAACCAATCACATTTTAAGACAATTAATTCTCAGAGTAGTTGAAAATAAAAAATGTATAATTATGAATAATCCAGGCTTTTAAAAAAACTCTCAAATAAACTAAAAATACATATTACTAAAGACACTGTACATAATCCAGAACATTTTTGGAGGAATAGATAGAGGACAGAACCAGTCATAAAAAATAAGCCCTCATTTAGCAACTACAGAGCAGAGGGACCAACCTCTCAGCTACATTATTTTATATAGCACTCATTTAGTAATCACAAAACAGAGGGACTGACCTCTCAACTACATTACTTTATATAGCTAGTCTATGCATTATCTTTTTCTCAAATATGTATCTTTTTTTCCTTTTTAACATGGGGGGGTAGACAGGCATCTATTTTAGGCTGATTCATTACAAGAAAACACTTTCTATTTTCAATTGGTTTTGCTAGGCTCCTAAATAAGTTTGGGTTCTTTTTCCTTTCAATCACAGGCAGGCTCAGAGAAGAGAAATAATGTGGTTAGGATCTCACAGCTAGGGATAGACAAAAACTTGAAAGGGACAGGTGGGAAGGTTCCAAAGACAAATATACAACAGAACTGAACCATTTGACATCATTCACCATTAGATTTTTAAAAAATAAATAAATATATTTTAAAAACTTACCTTCGATATACAAATAAGGTCCCTTCTATATCAGTCTTCTCCTATAATAGACAATAAGTCAATTAGTTTTTTCCCCATAATCCAAGCCCAAATAGTTCCAATAGAGAGAAAATGTCTGATGTCTAAGATCAACTTGTTTTATTTATTATAAAATTGATCACTTTTGAACAGGTAAAGTAACTCTTATTCTCAGTCCACTAATTGTTGTTACCAATTTCTTATGTATCCTTTCTTTTTTTTTTTTTTTTTTGAGACAGAGTTTCACTCTGTTGCCTGGGCTAGAGTGCCATGGCGTCAGCCTAGCTCACAGCAACCTCAAACTCCTAGGCTCAAGCAATCCTCCTTGCTCCCGAGTAGGGGGGACTACAGGCATGCACCACCATGCCCAGCTAATTTTTTCTATATATTTTTAGTTGTTTGGCTAATTTCTTTCTATTTTTAGTAGAGATGGGGTCTCGCTCTTGCTCAGGCTGGTCTCCAACTCCTGAGCTCAAACCATCCGCCCTCCTCGGCCTCCCAGAGTGCTAGGATTACAGGTGTGAGCCACGGCATGCCCGGCCTAGTTTCTTATGTATCCTTTCAATGCTACTGATGCATACATAAGCATGTGCAATGTTCAATCCAGCAACATGTCTATATCTGCAGGGTTTTTCTTTTTTAATTAGTAAAGAAGAAAATCATAGAATCTAAAGCTAAAATATTTTAGCTAGATTTATTAATTTTAAAGCCAAGGTCTCGTGTATAGCAATTTCTTCACTTTTAAAGTTTATCAAAATTAATAAAAAAGAAAAAGAAAATTTTCTAATAGGATACTTTGTTTCACCACTGGGGGATTTTGATATTTTCATATGTAGCAAATTTTGTGTTAGTTAAGTACTACTATCCAATACAATTAGTTTATTATTTTTAGACCTTAATGAAGAATCATGAATACTGAAACTATAATCTGCCTTAGTGTAATTATTACAGGTCTTACAAATAATTTGAAATATTTTTTAAAGTGAAAACGCTTTGATTAGGAAAGTGCAACTTATTACCATCTTTCATTTGCTGTTACAAGAGTATATTTAGGTTTTAAACATAGTTACAATGTTTTTGGAAAAATAACTTTTATCAGTCTGCAGTTCACAGCCTAGACTGGACCTAAATATTTTACTGTAATCCACAAACTATTAAAACTTTAAATGTTAGTCATATCAAATTGAACTTGTTGGGATAAAAAAATATAAAAAATGTATCATCTTGATTTCTTCCACAAGTATAGCTTAAGTATCACTGTGAAACTTTTCCTTTCTCAGGATTCAGAAGCTTTTTCTTGGCTTTAAAATGTTATTAGCATAAGAAATTGGTAATCAAATGTCTCACAGTAAAAGAAAACTTGCCCCCCAACAAACATTACAACTGCAAAATTACAACTTACTGTAAAATAATGGAGAAAAAAGAATTTGGTTATGCTCTATGTGCCATGATTCAAATAAACAATAGCAGCTTGTTTTGTTTATTTGTTAACAAGTTATTAAGCTTATATTTCATATTTAAAATATAACTCTATAATTTAAAATTTTAAAATCTGTATTTCACAAATGTATACATAGACTAAGAAAAGTAAAATGAATCATAAAATTTCAAACCAAATCAACATGTAAAACGGCTACATTTATAAAACAATCTATAATTTTACTCTTTGTGGCTTCCCATACTTCCTTCTCTTCCAGGTGAAGGAAAGATAAGATAACTATGAAAACTCTCATCTGAATTAACTGTTTATAAATGCCAAATGATTTTCACAAAATTACTGATAAGTATAATCTATGCATGTGGATTATACTGTAAAGGACGTATCACAATAATCTTTAAGAGTTTTGTTAAAGATTTCATTTCTTATTGAAATGTGAATCTCAGTCACTGGTAAATTCAACCCAACAAACATTTACAGATTATTTTTTAAGTGTAAAGTGCATAACTAGACAAGTTAATTAGGGATGGTCACTTGCAAGAAAATGGTAAATTATGTTATTTAAACAACTAATGAAGCTTCAAGAAGGGGCTGAACAGTCAGAGAAGAGACTGAATGTAACTTTTCAGACATCCTCCCGTGCACAAAAGCCAAAAGGTACTTAGTCTGATGGGAACATTCAGAGGTGACATCACCAGCATCACAGGTGGAACAAAACACATTTACAGGGTCTCTCTTTGCTATAAAAGGTCTTCAGGGAATCCAATTAACATGGAAGCCCTTTTCCTAAGTGCCTTGAAATCTTTTCTAAAACTTTGGTAGATCAGCGTAGTTCGATTAAAGCTGGACCCACCCAACCCCCCCTCTTCCAAGAACTGAAAACTAATTGGATTTCAAGCTTTAAATCCAAATGACCTCTGCGAAGGGGGCTCTCATTTACGTACGTTGGAGGGAGCGGAGGAGTGTTTATTTTGTAGATTATGTACATGCAATTTAGCTAATAGTCCTCAAAGTCTCAAACACAAGCTTTCAGGTACCTTTCTGACCCTATCGGTCTCATATTCTCCAACGCATCAGCAAAGGTCGCTCACGTCCCCAGACCCGACCCCGAGGGACTGATCCAGCTCCAGTCCTCCCCTCTATCAGCTTTTCCCTGGGATGTCTCAGGCCTACTTCTCTCATTTCTATTCCCCAATCTCGGGCGCCGTCGACTCCCCTCAGGCTCCAGCCCGGTTCTTCGCCAGTCCCTGGCCTCCTACTTCTCCCACCAACCCTAGGCAGCCCGCGCGGCCCCTTTAAGAGGCAGAGGCAGCAGGCGGGCGTCCTCAGCGGCCAGGCCGCACTCACCCACTGGTTGGCCTTGGGGCAGAAGGTGTACAGAGCGACCTGGCCCGTGAGGTCTGCGATGCTGGTGATGTAGGGGTCATGTTGCTTCAGGGCCGCCAAGCTCATCTCCTGCCCAGCTCGACTCAGCGACTCCATCTTGAATCCCGGAGCCGAGCCCCTCTGGCGGGGGCGGAGTCACGGACAGGAAAGTGCCGTCGAGGCAAAATTCCCCCAGCCGCGTCAGCCGCGTCGACTTCCTCCTCTCTGCCTGGTTTCGCGGCGGTGTGGTACCTCAGCCATTCGGCTCCGCCGCGCGGACGCCCCAGGCACCGGGTTCCGGCGTCGTCAGGTCCTATCGGCCCAGCTCTGCGGGCGGCGTCCTCGGCTGCGCGGCCGAGCTACGGGCTGGAGCTCTGGCTGTTCCTCTCCGCGAGCTAAAACGTCCGGGTGCCGGAATTGGGGCTGTCTGCTCGTTTTCCGAGCTCTTGCCAGGCGGAGGCTGGAGACCGACGCGGTGCCTGACTCCCACTCGCGTCGAAAGGACTTGCGGCCACAGAACGAAAACACCGCTTTGGAAATGCAGGGATCCACGGGCGGTTTAGAAAGCACAGAAACGCGAGTGTGGGGGGAACCCCGAAAATTACCCGAGATCCCAAATATCTCTGCGTCATCACCGTTAACAGTTTGGTGATTTCTGAAAGGAAAATTTGAAAACAACCAAACTAACCCGGTTGGAGCCACTCAGGAGTGTCTTGCTATCCATTCCACGTTTGCCCCTTGTTTTCCTCATCTGGATCCCACATTAAGATTTACGTCCAGTCCTGGGAAGAACGCATGAAGGCTTGAGTTTGTCTTGCATTATTTAAAGCATGGATTACATCATTCATTCCTGTAGCAAACACCTGTTGAGCATTTTAAGGCATTTAAAAGCCAGGTACTAGGTGAAAAGTAAAACAAGTCGTGGAGACTATAGGGGGGATCTGTCTCCCTAGTCTTGTCAAAAAGCAACGTTTTCTTTTACCAAAAAAGACACCCACTCCTGGCGGGGTGGCATGCGCCTGTGGTCCCAGCTACTTGGCTAGCCTGGGAGAACGATGCCTCAAAATGAAGGAAAAAAAAAAAAAAACCACCATGTTTCATCAAAATAACACTAAATATTTGAATTGTTGCGTATGATTTTATATCCCAGGACCATTTGTTACTGGAAAGAGAAATTTACAGTCTTTGCAGAATCATGTAAAAAGCATATACAAATGTGGGCCAAGAAACGGTATCATTCATCCATCCTTCATTACAGAAGTATTTATTGAATGGCTAATTGTGAACTGGTGGCCCCTTGGGAGCTTCTCACTCTATGATCTTCCTGGCTGTGGGAGAAACTGAAAGAAATAGGACAATGCAAGGAAACAGGGAGGATGCTACAGACATTTCTCTTTTAAATCCAGAGGATAGAGCCACTAACTCTGTATGACTGGGAAAGTCTAGAAAGGCTTCATGGAGGAGGTGACATTTGAATTGATGCTCCAGGGATGAGTAGGAGGTCATCAGGGAAAAAAGATATGGGCTCTGGTTCATCTCACAGCCCAGTGGTGAGGTAGGGAAGATGTGGTCATCCTCATTTGACAGATGATTTAATTGAGACCTAGGGGGAGAAATCACTGGTTCAAAGTTCCACACTAGTCAGGGGGATTCAGTATTAGAATCCTGGGACTCATGCTTTCTGCCCTGGAATCCTTTCTTCTTCCACGCCCCAGCTACCTTTCTTCCAGTGACTGGAGGCAGGAGCCCTGTTCCCCTCCACCTACCTTTAGTCTGTTTTAAAAATCTATAACCTGGCCGGGGGCTGTGGCTCATGTTTGTAATCCTAGCACTCTGGGAGGCTGAGGTGGGAGGATCACTTGAGGTCAGGAGTTCAAGACCAGCCTGAGCAAGAGCAAGACCCCGTCTCTATTAAAAATGGAAAAAAAATTAGCCGGGCAACTAAAAGTAGAAATAAAAAATAAGCTGGGTGTGGTGGCACATGCCTGTAGTCCCAGGTACTCAGGAGGCTGAGGCACGAGGATTGTTTGAGCCTAGGAGTTTGAGGTTGCTGTTAGCTAGGCAGACCCCATGGCACTCTAGCTCAGGAAACAGAGTGAGACTCTGTCTCAAAAAAAAAAAAAAAAGTAAAAATCTATAGTCTAATTTAAAACATATATATGTATTTGTCTTTTTGTTTGTTTGTCTTTGAGACAGAGTCTTAGTCTGTCTTTGAGACAGAGTCTTAGTCTGTCACCCTGGGTAGAGTGCAGTGGCGTGATCACAGCAACCTCAAACTCCTGGGCTCAAGCGATCCTTCTGCCTCAGCCTCCCAAGTAGCTGGGACTACAGGCGTGTGCCACCATATCCAGCTAAAAAAAATATGTATTTGTAAATAATATGTTCACCTGATACAAAATTCAAAGGACACACCTGAAATATAATTTC
This sequence comes from Lepilemur ruficaudatus, assembly GCA_963574885.1. Classification (NCBI taxonomy): domain Eukaryota; kingdom Metazoa; phylum Chordata; class Mammalia; order Primates; family Lepilemuridae; genus Lepilemur; species Lepilemur ruficaudatus. The sequence goes on along the minus strand of CAUYRT010043098.1, from coordinate 11,617 downwards.
ATTTTTTCTTACATAAATTTCCTAAAATAATGTAAGACATTTCCCACAATTTACTGTTTTTGAGTGAATAGGGCTAGACTAGTGAAGAACACCAAGCTATTTTCAGGAGTTTTCATATTTGGAATATGCATGTTAGCATGTTCCCAAACATGTTGACTCTTATGCCCTCTGCAGCTCTTAAGATATTTTAAAGACAACGTGAATTCCAATTTTAGAATTGAAAATTATCCTTGTTTATCTATTTTTTTTCTGAGACAGAATCTCGCATGTCTCCCCAGGTATACTGCAGTGGCGTCATCATAGCTCAGTGCAACCTCAAACTCCTGGGCTCAAGTGATCCTCCTGCCTTGGCCTCCCCAGTAGCTGGGACCAGCTAATTTTTTTTAATGGGCTTACTCTTGCTGAGGCTGGTCTCGAACTCCTGAGCAAGCTCAAGCGATCTTCCTACCTTGGCCTCCCACGGTGCTAGGATTATAGGTGTGAGCCCCTGCGACCAGCCCATCCTCATTTATCTTGAGGCCTTATTTTGCCTTATGTTTGTGAATCAAACCTTAAGACGTTTTGTTTAGACAGTAGACTGTGAGAGGGGAGAGATGGCATCTTAATCTATTAGGTCCCCTCTGACTTTTAGTAACTATTGGTGATTGAATGTCATCTTGAAACCCAGCTCCTTCAAGGCCACACAGAAAACTAATGGGAAGGGAAGTGGACTGGTGGCTGGGATCAGAGGTGGGAAGGAGGCTTTCTCTACACTCAAAAACCTTCAGTCCCTTTGTGTGTGTGTGTGTGTGTGTGTGTGTGTGTGTGTGTGTGTGTGTGTGAGACAAAGTCTCACTCTGTTACCCTGGGTAGAGTGCAGTAGTGTCATCATGCTCACTGCAACCTCAAACTCCTAGGCTCAAGCAATCCTCCTGCCTCAGCCTCCCCAGTAGCTGGGACTACAGGCATAGTCCTGGCTAGTATTTTCTATTTTTGGTAGAGACGGGGGTCTCACTATTGCTCAGGCTGGTCTCAAGCTCCTGAGCTCAAGTGATCCTTCTGTTTTGGCCTCCCAGAGTGTTAGGACTACAGGCTTGAGCCACAACACCCAGCCTTTCAGTTACTTTTTATTCATATTCCATATATGTCAGTTTTTTAAAAGAAAAATAATTTAAAAAATGAAAACTTAGAAATCCAATCAATCCAACCTCTTCTCTCCGTGACTCTGAGTAGCTTTGTAGTAAAAAATAAAACTTGCCATTAAAAATCATGGGGTCCAAGGGAAAGGTTAGTGGAATTCAAGTCAGGCAATCAGTTTTTTAGTTCCGAATCTACCTGCTGTGTAACTTGTCAGCTAGTCACAGACTTGCCCTTTCTCTAGTGTAAAGCCTTTACCATGGCCTAGAGGATACCACTTGATCTGCCGTCCTGCTATCTTTCCATCTCATTTTCTTTTTTTTTTTTTGAGACAGAGTCTTAGTCTGTTGCCCAGGCTAGAGTGAGTGCCGTGGCATCAGCCTCGCTCACAGCAACCTCAAACTCCTGGGCTCAAGCGATCCTTCTGCCTCAGCCTCCCGAGTAGCTGGGACTACAGGCATGTGCCACCATGCCCGGCTAATTTTTTCTCTATATATTTTTAGTTGACCAATTAATTTCTTTCTATTTATAGTAGAGACGGGGTCTTGCTCTTGCTCAGGCTGGTTTCGAACTCCTGACCTTGAGTGATCCGCCCACCTCGGCCTCCCAGAGTGCTAGGATGATTATAGGCATGAGCCACCGTGCCCGGCCTCCATCTTATTTTCTGTGAACTGCCCTGTCATTTATTCTACCCTAGCCCACTAACCTCCTTGCTGTCCCTGTACACGTGCTGTCAAAAGATGAAATTACAAAAAATTTAGTTTAAAGATCTAATTGGCTTTCATTTGCAATTCTAGAATCTATAAAATAGAATGAGTGTTCCAATGGCCTGAGCAGAGGAGATTGGCTTTATAGGCAGAGAAGGACTGAAGAAAGCAGAAATAGGGAGCAAAAGGCAGATGGTAGTTTCAGAGTTACTTGCTTTAAAAGGTTAAAACAAAGGGACTTCCTTGTCATGCCAGCTCAGGTAAAATAGGCCCCTTCTGATTGGTTGCTGTGAATCTCCTATTTTTGGAAAACTGGCCTATTTCAGAATTCAGTTTGACAGTGTCACTTAGTGCAAGTGACTTCATAGTTTATTCTGGTCTGTTGAAGCCTAGTGCAGAAGGTTAGTGCAAAGCAATGGACTCCCATAGACTTTGTTTAACGGTGCCAAATGAGTCTTGTCTCAGGTCCTTTGTACTTGCTGCTCCCCTTTTCTGGAATACTCTTCCCGTTGATATCCCTCAGATATCTTTATGGTTCATTTCCTTACTTTCTTCATAGTACTTATTTGCCAGTTGTAGTTATTTTATTTACTTATGTTTGGTCTAGCTCATTGGTTTGATGAAGGCAGGAACCATGTCTGTCTCTTTTACCATCACATTCCCAGTGCCTGGCATGGAGGCAAGGCCTAATATATGCATCTCTTGGATTAATTGGAATGTTAGGATATTCTTTCTTTATCTATTTGTATAAAACTGAGAGAAGGGATAGTGGTTTCACTTCATCTCCAACAAAGTATTTGTTTGTCATGAATGCTAAACATATAATAATACCTGATTTGCTTGTATTAATATATTTTGACTTAGGCTCCCTCCATGCTTCATGAAGCAAACATATTATTATTTCTTTTAGTATAGCCCAGAACGATCATTCAGCATCTTTTCATTCTTGCAACTTCTCCTATGTCTGTTTTTTTCTTCCTCTCTCTCCCCCGCTTCTCTCCTCTTTTTCCTCTCCCCCCTCCCTTTCTCTCTCTCTCTCAGATTTTTAAGATTTATTCTAAAAGTTTCTGCTTATTACTGTTTGCCTTTATAGGCAGAAAAACCAAATCTAATTAATTTTCCCAAGGTCATATAATGATTCATCTGCTGAGTTGGGATTAGCATCTTCTAGCCTTGGCTTCCAGGTAGATCATGTATCTTGCTACCATTCTGCCTGGCATACTCTTAAATTACGCCGGCTACACGTGAGTGAAACTTGTTATCCTCATGCTGTTGTTTCACTACCAGTATTTATTTTACATGATTGATATCCAGAAGGTTGTGGACTTACTATAAAATTCATTACTAGGTCCTAACCAGTTACTTAGGATAGTAATTCCTTCCTTCAGTTTCTCCAAAAAGGCCTGTGACTTTTGTGAATTTTTATATTTTTAAAATGATACTTTATAAAAGTATTTTTAAAGGTGCTAGATATTTTCCAGAATTACATTTTTGATATGTGAACTAAATTAGTCTGTTAGTTCTGGAGCAGAAATACTCATGCTTTCAACAGAAAGAAAGAAACAGCTGTTCTTTTTTTTTTTTTTTTTGAGACAGAGTCTCACTCTGTTGCCCGGGCTAGAGTGCTGTGGCATCAGCCTAGCTCACAGCAACCTCAAACTCCTGAGCTCAGGCAATCCTCCTGCCTCAGCCTTCCAAGTAGCTGGGACTACAGGCATGTGCCACCATGCCTGGATAATTTTTTCTATATATTTTTAGTTGGCAATTAATTTCTTTTTATTTTAGTAGAGACAGGGTCTCGTTCTTGCTCAGACTGGTCTCGAACTCCTGAGCTCAAACGATCTGCCCGCCTCGGTCTCCCAGAGTGCTAGGATTACAGGCGTGAGCCACCATGCCTGGTCGAAACAGCTGGTCTATATGGAGTGATGTAACTAGAATATAAGAACATGGAACTAGAGTACCATTTAGTTCATCTCTTTATTGCCAGGCAAGGTTGCATATAACATAGTGTTCTTGATAATGTTCTTAGGCAGAAAGTTTTATTTTTTTTTTATTGTTAACCCAGTGTAATATTTCAAATAGCAATAGCACAGCAATGACATAAACAACAGCAAGTAGTCAACTGATACACTGCTTATCCATGGAACCCAAAGTGCTTCATAGGTAAATATATTCACAAGCTCTCAAGATTGCTGTTGGATATTCGTAATTGTTACCCATTTGTGGATGAAGGAGCCCAGAGGCACAAGATTAGTTGACTTGCCTATGGCAGAGATTGTCTGAGGTTCACCAATAATCCTTTCATTTTTTTTCTATTGCGTTGGGCACACAGCTAGGCTTCCCTTCTCAAGCTCCTTTGGGTTAGGTATGGGTCTGTGCCCCATTTCTGTCACTGGAATGTTAGCAGAAGTGCTCTGTGCCCTCTCCAGGTCCAGGCTTTGAGGAACACATTGCCTCTCCACACTTTCTTATCTTTCTGTTGAGTGGGTGCAGGCAATGGTGAGGCCACTAAGGAATGGCAAAACCACAGGATGGAAAGAACTTGGACCCTGAATCACACACAGAGGAGACCTGCCTGCTGACCAGGGGTTTCTGTCTCAGACTATTATGTGAAGGAGAAGTAGACCCTGGTGGGTTTGAGGAATTATGTACCTTGGGGTCTCTTTGTTACCTCAGTGTAACCTATCTTGATTAATTATACTGTTCCAGATTGTTTAGAAAGTCAGCAATAAAACTTCAGTCTTCTGAGGTAGAATTAAAATAAACCATATGATTTACCAGAACACACTCCTTAGTGCTTTGACAACAGTCAAGATTTTAAAAGAACTCCAGTCATAGTTCCGCATTTACAATCAGTTATAGGCACAAATTTGCAGAGTCACAAAGTGGCTAAAGACCAAAAATGTTTTTGTCTATACCATTTAGGCAATTGATTTTGCAATTGCATCATGAAGTAATCTGCTCAGCAAAAATGGAAGGCTGTCATTTAAAATGCATTTTCCATGGGAGTTCCACAGATACTCTCAGAGTTCCTTTAATCCTGCCTGTCTTTTCCCCTCAGGCATATTAAAATACAAGTATTTCTTAAGCCCACAAAATAAGAAGAGTTTGATTAAAGGCATCCATCTGCTGTGTCAATTCTGAAAACTGCAAGCTTCTTTGTTGACAGGAAGTACTGATAACAGAACCTATAAACTCTTTTTTTGTGGATTCTTTTCTGTATCTCCCCAGTTTCGGTTCTAGGGTGCTTCTAGCCTTACATTGCCATTACTCATTGACTAATATTTATCTGGAAAAATTAATGTCTAAATTGTTTTTACATATGCATTTAATTCATTTAATGAATTTTAGTTTCCCTGGATCTGAAATTTGATTGTCAGTGACCAGGGCATATTGATAAGCTGTCGAACTCCTATGGATTGAATTTTCTCAGAAACACCTATAGGAATCAATTATTTATATTTATTGTATCCTCTCACTTTGAGGTAAAACCAGTGTTACACACTTAAATGGTTCAGTTGCTTTCTGTTTTTTCAATTGCATATTTTCTTAATTTAGGTCTCTAGCGTGTGATCTACTTGAGGCAAAACTAACATAAGATTCTTGTGTAAAGCACTCATTATAAGATTTGTGGAAAAATGAACATAGTCTAGATACTGGACTACATTTATGTTATTTTGATAAGCTTGAATTCATTTATCATGAGGGCTCAAGTGGTAAAAAGTTCTGTCTTTTCCTGCTCAATTGTACTTACAGAAATTAATGTTAAACAGGATACGTTAAGAATCACTCTGAATTACTGAAATGCTATAATTTAATGGATTTTAACTGTAGCAATATGAAAAACCATTTACTCATCTGTATGTTGCCTGCAGCCTAGAATTTAAGTAATATTACCTGTATTGGCCTTGAAGTAGATCTCAATATTCATTATCTAAAGAGAAGGACATAAATTATGCTTTGTCATTTAATAAGCATTAGCCTAAAAGATAATAGAATAACCAATTTCTCCTGCACAAAAAATTCTTGCCACTATTGTGATAAAAGAGGTTGAACTAGGTCAGGAGTGGCCCTTTTTACATTGCTCACGAACACTAGAAGGATTAAAAATTTATGAATTACCTCCTAGAAATAATGATCTGGTACAGAAATGTAATAAAATACCCACTCTCCTGTGTCTTCCTAAGCTGTTCCCCCTGCCATTTTATTTTGTGATTGTATTAGCATGACAACTTTCTGAAGCTCTAGAAACTGTCTTTTGGCAAAGATGAAGATTTATAAATCAAAAGATTTCTTATTGAAAATCCAGAGGCAGATGGTGTAAAAGGTAATGTTAGAATGTGAACCAAATAGAATTTCATTTTATATGTTCTGTATATTTATAATTTTATTTTATTTAGATCACTGCTAAGTACAAGCAAAAAAATTGAAAGAAAAAGATACAGCATTAAAAATATCATACAACATAAATGTCTTTCTGGGTAAAATTATATGAAATATACAGTAGAGTTATTTTTATATGCAATCTTCTAGCACTAAAAACTGTCAAAATTACTTCTTAAAAGAGCTATCTAGTTTTGAAAAGTTACTTGTTAATGTTTCTTTAACCTTTTGGATACTTCTAAGTCTTTGTTTATGTTTTTTAAGAGTATTTTAAAGGCCATGTATTCGTGTAATATTTGATGCTAGAAAACAATCTAAGTGGGACTGTTTGGTGATAGATGTAACTTAGTTTTAAAGGATGTTAGGAGGAAATTGGGGCTTTTTATTTAAATGTTTAAAAATTGTGTATTTCCCGAGTATTGATGACTTAATGGATGCTTTCAAAAGGGAAGGTTTTTGTTTTCTTATTTGGTGACCTCTTTCCTACCTTTGTTTTTCACTGATGGCCTTTCATTCTTCAATAATGAAACACATGAGAACATACTTTCTATTTATGTTTTTAAGCTAAATTGCCTTCTGGTTTAGTGAAGTTAATGGAAATATTATTATTCAGGTGAAACATGACCATATAAGCATTTTCTGTTTTCTATAGATTCTTGCATTTGAAATGATCTACTGAAAACTGAAACTTAGGAGAAAAAAATGCCCATCCACAGTTTAGAGTAGACTAACAGAATATATGTGAATAAAATTCCTAGACTCTTTAGTTGGTGAGTCCCTGAGTATTGAGGTATATCATCTGTAGAAAGAAGCTAAGAGATCTTTTGAAAAGTATATCACACCAAGGAAATAGAGCCTTGTAGCTTGTAATTGTTAGAAATACATCAGTTGAATTAATCTGACAGGTAATTTTAATGTCGTATTTTGCTGTGCCTTTTCAGAATGAGCAAGAAGTCTTTTCTTCCTCTCAAATAAGTCAGATGACTTTTAAAGTTTCAATAGCATAAATCTTTTCTGATGTAGAAGAAAGGTCTTTTTAGAATGTATTGTTGACCATAAAAAAAGAACAGTCTTTTGGATTTTGTCCTTTCTAACTGGAGACTAGTAGTGCAAAATAGGCTTCAGAGGCAAAGCCAATGAATTTATGTCATTCTTAAGTCTGGTGGAGGGTCAACATACTAACATTGTAAAACAAAAGAGAACTGACCTTTTATGAAAATATGAGTTAGGCCCTGTCTTTGTCCATAAGGACTGCTATAACAGTATACCTTAGACTATTATAAACAGCATGAATTTACAGCTCATAGTTCTGGAGGCTGGAACCAAGATCATGGTGCCAGCAGACTCAGTGTCTGTTGAGGGCTCTCTGCCTCACAGATGGTGCCTTCTTGCTGCGTCCTTGCATGGCAGAGGGGACAAACAGGCTCCCTGAAACCTCCTTTTTAAAGGCACTAATCCCATTTGTGAAGGCGGAGCCCTCATGACTTAATCACCGCCCAGATGCCTACCCTCCCAACACTACTGCCCTGGGGATTAAGTTTCAACATGAGAATGTTGAAGGGGACACGAACTTTCAGACCCTAGCAGGCCCACATCCATCGGACCTACCTGAACTGAGTGAGCTAAGCAAGCTGCCAACTGCGTGGTCTCATGGCATGGTCTTGGCGGCTGCCTTTCTATTGCCTTCTGCTTTCGGGTCATCTGTCTCCCAAGATGCAGATGAGGAGAAAATGGGATTTTAGAAGCCAAGGGGAAAATATCTAGCTTTCCCCCCCTCTTCTACCCAGTTTTTGAATCCAGTTGTATTTAAAACCGTCACTATCAGATATATGGTGCACTAAAATATTTTACTTTTTATTTTAAACCAAGAAAATAACAAACCTTTGAGGACTCAGTAGCATTTCTTCCAATACATATTTAGGCAGCTCAGTTTGTTTTTCACATCCATGATAGGTTTATTAAAAATCATTGTGATTCTCTGAAAAAGTATTTACAGGAGTATGGAAAATAATAGAAGCCAATGTTTACACCATTAACACATTAAGCAGTTCCATTTTATATAGACAAAGCAATCTTGGACCTGTAGCTCCAGGATAAGAACACTGATAAACTATATCAGAACTCTGCTGTGATGACCAAAGCACCATGTGTTTGGTACTTTGATCTTTAATGTACTCCCTACTATAGAAGTATTAACACTTTATCTAGGATGTCCATATGCATTATGTCTTTTAAGTCCATCCAGGACAGGGCAGGGATGTTTATCTTTGTTTTATTTAGGGGGAAAGAGGTGTCGAATGTATGAAATGACAGAGCCTGTCTCCATAGAGGTGGAGCCAGCACCTACCACCACTGTACCCATTCCACCAGATTGTGTTGCCTTACTATCCGTGGACTCATCTGGGATCTCGGCCCATTGGCTTCCAAGGAATCACTTCAGAAAACCCACAAACAAATGCTAATACACTGAGGGTGGTCTAGAGGGCCATTCCTGGGTATTATGCATGTTACCTGATCTAGTCCACTAGCGGCTTTCATGGTGGATGTTTCAGCAAAGCATGAAAGATAGGTTTGTGCTAGCAAGGTAATGAAACTGGGCTGTGAAGCAAGAGAGGAGAAATACGTAAAAATTCTGGTGTCCATGAAATTTTATTAGATGGCATAAGAACTTAGGGAACTATTTTTGAAAGATACCCATGATTGAACTAAGTCTTAATTTTGTGAGAGGAGCTTGCCTTGCCTTGGAGCTGGCTACAGGCTTCCTTGTCTCCTCCCCTTAAGTGCTGAGTAGCTCAGTACTTTCACTCCCACAGGATTGCACTTGGGAACATCTGTTTCTGGCTTCCCCTCCTCTGCAGGTGGGGCACAATGAGGTCACAGTGCTTCCGCTGGAGTAGAGTCAACTCTGGATGTCTCAGCACCTGATGATCCATTCGGTGGAATGGCCAGGATTTTAATTTTTTTTCCTGTTCTTAACAATTTCTCTGCTCATTACAGTTTCCATCAGGTAACTAGAAACTGGGAAGAGAAGTTGAAAGAGGGGAAACTAGCAATATAAAGCAGTATACAGTAAGCAGCAGACAAATGGTACTGATATCCAGGGCTGAGTGTCTGGCTGAAGAGCACTCAGCAAAGCCATTACAGAGGCAGGAACAGAACTGGGCGTTGGGGAGTAGATGGGGTTAGGATAGTCTGAGAGGAGAAGATGCCAAGTCCAGTTCTTTATCTTTGTGCTTTTGTTTCAGAGAAAATCATATAGATTCTCTTTGGGGTGATATTCTTGAGCAATATTTCTTGGAAAGAATGTTTTTACTTTTTTCTTATTTGCCATGCGTGATATGTTAAAGTAGTATCTCACTGACAGCTTTATGACACTCAACATCTGAGAATTCTAAATCAGAAAGTCAAGGCACTACCTGATGGCTGGCACCTTGGGAGAAGTGATTTAACTTCTTTAGATTTGCTTTCTCATCTGAAAAAAATAGGGTTAATACTACCTCCCAGGCTTGTAGAAATTGAGAAATTTGCCCACCGTGAGAAAATGTGGGCAAATTAACTAGCATAGTGCCTTACACATAGTAAGGGCTCAATCAATAACAAAGTTCTCTTCCCTCTTCGCAGGCCATAAATGATAGATTTGTTTTATGAGTAGGGGATAACTAGCACGATCCTGGCAGCATGCAGAGAATATGGTAACTCTGCTGAAATGCTTGTCCCTGGAATTAGGGTCAGCCTTCTCGGAAACCCAAGTCTGACCTTTCACTGGTGGCCACCCAAAGACCCTCATCCCTGTCAGGGAAATGGATGGTGGCACTGCAGTTCACATTTCCTGAACATTGCCACACACAACCTTCAAGATCCCTTGAATGTATGCTAGCTGTCAAGAGGATTAAAGGACAGTAGAGTTTAGGATTGAAAAGTGCTGAGTCCAGGCATATATGTTAAAAAGTGAGGACATCTGTTAGCCAAGGACAAGTGCATATTGCTGGGTAATCAGAAGTTTCCCAGCGAGCTGGTCCAGCACAGAGCTATAGCAATTTTTCTTATATGTATTTTCTTGAGTGGCCTTCTAAGAGCCTCTAGTAGTGCAATCAAATGGGGCAGATTAAACCTGCTCTCTACTAGCACACAGAGAGGGAGAAATGGCTTTCTGTGCTTTTTAATTAATTAAAACATCGTACTGAGAAAGTGGCCACTTTGAGGGGGAGAATCTGAATTTTGAAGCTTGTCCTAAGCCTAGAAATTAAAGAAAGGTGGAGGTTTCATTATCACAGACCCCCTAGCAAGATAAATAACATTCCTTTAAAAGCTAAATGTGATTTCAGAGTGAAGCAGGTACACACCTGTAAGTCCCATGTCCTTATGCTCCAGGGTTTCCTGTTGAATTAATAACAAAAACAGTAACAACAAATGACAAAGTATTTCTAGTCAGAGAAACAGATCCAAGGCAAAACAAACCAACCAACCAACCTCCCCCACACCCAACTGCCTATTTTAACATCTGCTATTAACACTGGAAGGGAAGAAGTTCTGTGGCTCTGAGGATTTGCTTCAACTGGGTAACCAGGCTCCTGCACAGCAGGGCCGCCATCTTGCAGGGTTGCCACTCAGTGACAGTAGAGAGGGGACTCATGTTGACAAAGGTGTTTCTTCTTTGAGAGACAAAGTTAGGGTTGATGTTGGGGACAGGAAAGAAAAGTCTTAGAGGTTAGAAAATGGTGTTATTTGTCACTACCCTCTTTCCCTCTTTTTTCACTTTGTCATTAAATGGTGAAAAAAGGGGTCAGCCTTTTGAAATGTTTGAAAAGAGCCTTTTAATGTTCTAGACAGCTGACTAAAGTCTTGTTCAGAGTGGCCTTTGGACTAGAAAGTGGGATAGTCACCTGGCAAAAGGGAAATTATAGGTAGTTTAACTATATGGAGAAAAAATTTGATACAGTACTTTACTGATACTCAATGATGATGCTATATACAGACTCCATTTTACTGGGGACCTGAACCTTTGTAAGAAGGTGATTCTTTTTTTTTTTTTTTTTGAGACAGAGTAAAAAACATTTGCCCGGGCTAGTGTGCTTTGGCATCAGCCAATCTCACAGCAACCTCCGCCTCCTGGGCTCAAGCACTCCGTGTGCTTCAGCCTCCTGGGTAGCTGGGACTACAGGCATGCACCACTGCGCCTGGCTCAGACATTTTCAAGTTGGCAAAGTTTAATGCTGCATTACTGGTCTTCTGGACACTCAGTTCCATTAAAAATTGAACTGCTAAGTGGAAAAAGTATGGTTTCTGCCATAGTGCTGAAACCACCACACTTTCGTTAACTTTTTGTCTTAAAGGTTTCCAACCTGGTTTGTTAGGAGATTTAAGACAAAATGACTTACAAGCCAACTTCACTGGATTCTTTACCCTTGGTA